>JAMQGT020011251.1:0-19939 GCA_024447675.2 Pterophyllum scalare
TAGTATATATTTTTATTTTTATGTGATTGGAGGAAGTAACACAAAGTGAAGAGCACAATCCCAGCAGATCTGTTTCCACATCTTTACACTGATGTGTCAGTATCATTTTGTAGCTCTAAGAGAAGATGGGGAGGCAGATAGTAGGGGGTGAGTTCTGTTTATATTTTATATGTTTGTAATTTTTGTAAAATTGAGGTTAGAAAGAAGTTAAAAAGCTTGAGTTCTGTGAAAACAGTTTTCAGTTTGATGAATGCTCAGTAGTGTTTTTATCTCGATTAGTTGTCATTGTGTAGATTTAAGCAAGAATAAGAGTCTGAGACCACATTCAGAACACATTCACAAGGTCGTACACAGTCTCACACAATTTTAGGCAAAGGTTCACAATTTGCAGTAAACAAGTGAAGCTCTAGACTAGAAAGAAAACACACGAGTTTCTTTTAGAGATGATTGTTTATTCTGAATGTTGTTTTCATTTAGTTATTTTCCATTATTTGGTCCAATTGTCTGCTGTATCCAGTTAAGGTAAGAACAGACATTCACAGAAACAGCTGGTGCAATACAGGCACGTACGCAACCACCTTTGATTACACCATAAATCATGTTCTTGTAGATCACTCCACCACCAGAATCACCCTGCAAGACAGAAATATAATTTGTTATAAGTTTGTTTCAAAAATATCTGATAACTACATAGACGATATGCAGTAATGATAAGAGCTGTGCCGACTCACCTGACATACATCTACTCGAGGTTCTTTCAGACATATCCTGTTGTCATATGGCACGTCTGAATAACATGAATGACCTCTGGAAGGCCCACAGTCAACAACATGCATATTTCCACACTGGAGATGAGGTGGTTGACTAGTGACTAGAGAAAAAAATGAAAATACAAAAGTAATTCATCATCTTTAATGAAGTAAAATATTGAGATGAATGATTTGTTTTGTTAGCTTTCTGGATATTTTCAAATGATTTTCAAACTAAATGTCTTCTTCAAATCAAGCTGCATCTAAAAAGGAGGAAACCTTTCATTCAGAATATCCACTAAAAAACTAAAGAAACACTGTTTTTCATACAGTATCCAAATAAAACATAAATGTAACCAGACCCAGAAACCAAAATATAATTTTAACATTAGCTGTGAAATAATCACACAAAATTAGTCTTACGTTTTTTGTAGTTTACATCTACCAGATAACGACCAAGGCCTGCGACCTGAACAACATCTTTCCTAGAAAAAGATAAAAATATATATGTTGTCAAATGTAAGAGACAATAGTTGTTTTCATCCCAAATTATTTTCATATTTCAAATTTTCATCTCTGAAAGTCAGCTGTGTTTTGGCTTGTGGCCTTCATCTTTGGCCAAACAATAAAATTATTCTATGTATTACAAGTGTCTCTGGAGCTTTCACCTCCATTTACCTTGAAAGCAGGTGAAGCTGTGCGAGAAACCGCTACACTGTTTCAAATGATCTCAGACAGCAATGCAATACTGCCCCCTATTGTTCACTGCTGCCTGTTACAAAAAGACTATAGAGTACAGGGCCATCCACTCTTGCCCAACTGACCTAGGGCAAGAGGCAGGGTACACCTGAACAGGTCGCCAACCTGTTGTTGGGCCAACACAGAGAGACAAACATCCTTTCACACTTACATTCATGCTCTCATTCACACCTATGGGCAATTCAGAATGGCCAATTAACCTAACCCCAGTAAGTGCATGTCTTTGGACTGTGGGAGGAAACCGAAGTACCCGGAGGAAAACCACGCAGACACGGGGAGAACATGCAAACTCCACACAGCGATGGAGAGGCCTGGGCCAAAGTGGAATGAAACCCAGGCCTTCTACATGTTAATCTAACTGTGAGGCAGCAGTGCTAACCACTGCACCACCATGCTGCCTGGCTTTAAAGGTAGATAATAATAATAACAATAATAATAATATTTTAATTTACACTGTTCTTACATTATTCTTGTTAAATTGTTCTGTTTTATGTTCCTTCAGCTCACTGAATGTGATTCACTGCTTTAAAGAAAAGGAAATTATATTTTCAATCTTGAAATCATTGTTATGGTTAATGCTGTTCTAAAACTGCAAGAATCAGATCAATATATTTTATGAAAAATTAGTTTAGGATAATTTCATTCATTTTACACTTTGACAGTTCTACTGCCAGGAGTGAGGCCTGTAGTCCATGAGGATAAGGAACAGAGTTTGGGAGTTGGAGCTGTTCCTGTAAGCATCATGGGGAATGGGAGGTGTTTGGACAATAATATGAATGAGCTTGGTTAGCTGATTAAGACTAAAGATAACGCTGTGAGTGCAGTTTGATGCAGCGTGCAGTGCGATGTTGACACCCTCACACGTCCTGGACTAAAGTGTGACAGTACCTGGCTTCAGGATGTTTCGGATGTGCAGTAAGAAGAAAGGTGGGGGGACTGCACTTGTGATTGAAAAGTGGTGCAATCCCAAACATGTCAGTGAGCTGGAATGTGTTCATTTTACCTGCTGAGGGAATTTGTCATTGCTGTTGTTGGTGTTTGAATCAACACACTGTCTGAATTCCTCTATCAGCTGAAGCAGAGGTCAACTCTGTTTTGTCCTTTTATTGCTTTAATCAATGGAATCATTGTCAATATGGGCTTTTAAATAAAAGAAATGTAAGTGTGGAAACAGATTTCTGCAAAGTAATGTGAATTAATTAAAAAAATTATTAACATAAAGTAACATCATAATATTCAAAGATCTAAATGTATGGCCATGGTTCAGTAAGCAGGTGAGCAACTGGCAATATTGTAGACAGGTACATAATAATTAAAACGTGTAAAGGACAAGCCAACAACATTCAGACTGCATTGCTCTGTTTCTCTGCAGCTCAAAATTGGATATTTTAGACTTTTTAGGTAAAGGCACAACTTACATGTTGGGAGGATTTGAGCAGTCAGGTAAGGCAACAGGCTGAATGTTAGACGGGGTAGGGAGTTTCAGAAGCATGATGTCATGAGGTCCATTTTTGTCCCGAAAGATGAATTTGTCTGTGACTTTCACCTTTTGTCTTTGACTTGGCTGTGGATGAATTCCTAAAAATGCATACATATCCCTGCATAAGGAGACAGGGGTGTTAGAGACTGATCATGTACGTAAGAAATGCTGATTTTATTTTTAAATTCCTAAAAAAAAAAAAAGTATTAAAAAGGTTTGTTGCCTCAGGACTTTAATATGAATAAGGAAAAAAAATTAAGAAAGAAATATTTCATTACACATTTTTGAGTGAAACTCATTTACTCACCGTCCATCCTTCCAGCAGTGAGCTGCAGTCAGAACCCACTGTTTATGGATCAGTGAGCCACCACAGCGACTTTCATGGGTTTTAGTTTCTGCCGTTACTTTCACATGATACAGACGCTCAGTACTTTCACAACTATGGTCGTGAAAGATTCTCTTGTGCAAATCTACCCCCGTGCTCACTGTGATGCCTGAAAAAGACAAAAAACAGCTAGATGTTTCTGCCATCTGAAGATGAAGAACAACATATTCTTTCTAATAATTATGGTTCCAAACAGCATTAGTGTAACTGTAAAGATTTAGTGAAAAAGAAAAAACTTCAATTCACTTCAGTCATACTGGGGGGGGGTTAGAAGAGCAAAATCAGTATCTGATGGATAAGCAAGTTAAACAAGCCTTTATAACACAAATATGTCATAACCTATGAAATAATTCAAATAAGGAAATTTCAAATAAACATAAGATATTAGTCCAATAATTCACTCACCAACCAACAGAAAAAGAAGAAGAAGCAGCTTCAGATGAGCCATTGTTCTCACTGAGCTTGCAGTGAATGCTGTACTGGAACCATTTTTAAACTGTGCTGGTAACCACGAATCCACCAATCACACAGCATGATTTTATCAACAAAACCCCATTGGTTGGAATGTTCTTCATGCAAATATTGAATGTTTTTATCCTTTCTTTTTTTAAAGTGTTGATTCTCAGTAATTACAATATGTTTCCTCAGTACACTGACAACAGGAAATGACACTACAGTACAAACAGAAGTATTCTTTTTTTTTAAGTTGGTGTTCTGCATGTACTTATTCAAAGTACATCAACTGTACTCTCAGTCCAAACTGCTCCATTTTTACAAACTTCATATCAGGACCAGCTCTTCATCCTCTCAAGGATATTCCAGTGTGTGTGGGAGTTTGCCCATCCAGTCTGCATGTGTTTTGTGGACTTAGAGAAGGCATTTGACTGCATCCCTCAGAGTGTCCTCTGGGAGGTGCTGAAGGAGTATGGGGTGTCTGGCCCTTTGTTGCAGGCCATTCAGTCCCTGTAGAACCTCAGCAAGAGCTTGGTCCGTATAGCTGGTAATAATGCGGACGCGTTTCCTGTTGGTGTCTCCAGGGCTGGGGCTGGCCTTTCTGTTCATAAATTTTTTTTATAGAAATTCTAGGCATAGCCAAGTGGCAGAAGGCCTCAGAATCTTGTCTCGGAGGAAACCCACACAGACACGGGGAGAAGATGCAAACTCCACACAGAGAGAGGCCTGGGCCAAGGTGGAATCAACCGCAGACCGTCTAGATGTCATTCTAGCTGTGAGGCAGCAGTGCTAACCACCACACCACCAGGCAAACAGTGACATGAAGTAAAATTTTCCCTCAAAAGCATTAAACCTAACAGAATGAGCCTATTTTGAAAATTTAAAGAGAAACAGATGTACAGATATTTGTGTTGGAATGTAGGGACTAAAACTAAAAAGTTTTCATAAAAACAGTGTTATACTGCTGCCAAAACAAACTAATTAAAATAGCCATAAAACCTGCTGCCACATTCAGAACACATATCAGGAAGATGGTATTATATACATACAGAGGGGAAAATAAGTATTTGATACACTGCTGATTTTGCAAGTTTTCCCACCAACAAATTTTTGTAGGTGGGAATTTTTTTATCGTAGGTACACTTCAACTGTGAGAGACAGAACCATAAAAAAAAATCCAGAAAATCACATTGTATGTTTGTTATGCTCCCTGCAACCTGTAAACCCTGTCAGCAGGGGGCTGTAACAATGATTTTTAAATAATTCATTTGCATTTTATTGCATGAAATTAGTATTTTGTCACCTACTAAACAGCAAGAATTCTGGCTCTTACAGACCTGTTAGTTTTTCTTTAAGAAGCCCTCCTATTCTGCACTAATTACCTGTATTAATTGCAACTGTTTGATCTTGTTACCTGTATAAAAGACACCTGTCCACACACTCAATCATTCACACTCCAACCTCTCCACCATGCCCAAGACCAAAGAGCTGTCTAAGGACATCAGAGACAAAACTGTAGGCCTGCACAAGGCTGCGATGGGCTACAGGACAATAGGCAAGCAGCTTGGTGAGAAGGCAACAGCTGCTGGCACAATTATTAGAAAATGGAAGAAACATAAGATGACTGTCAATCTTCCTCAGTCTGGGGCTCAATGCAAGATCTCACTTGGTGGGGTAAGGATGATTCTGAGAAAGGTCAGGAATTAGCCCAGAACTACATGGGGGGATCTGGTCAATGACCTGAAGAGAGCTGGGACCACAGTCTCAAAGATGAGCATTAGTAACACACTATGCCGTCATGGATTAAAATCCTGCAGGGCACACAAGGGCCCCCTGCTCATGCTAGCAAATGTCCAGGCCCGTTTGAATTTCATCATTGACCATCTGGATGATCCAGAGGGGGTATGAGAGAAGGTCATGTTGTCAGATGAGACCAAAATAGAGCTTTTTAGTATCAGTTCCACTCACTGTGTTTGGAGGAAGAAGAAGGATGAGTCCAACCCCAAGATCACCATCCCAGCTGTGAAGCATGTGGGTGGAAACATCATACTTTGCTGTGCTTTTCTGCAAAGGGGACAGAATGACTGCAAGATTTTGGCCAACAACCTCCTTCCCTCAGTAAGAGGATTGAAGATGGGTTGTGGCTGAGTCTTCCAGCATGACAATGACCTGAAACACACAGCCAGGGCAACTAAGGAGTGACTCTGTAAGAAGCATATCAAGGTCTTGGAGTGGCCTAGCCAGTCTCCAGATCTGAACCCAACAGAAAATATTTGGAGGGAGCTTAAACTCAATATTGCCCAGCAACAGCCCCAAAACCTGAAAGATCTGGAGAAGATCTGTATGGAGGAGGGGGCCAGAGTCACTGCTGCAGTGTGTGCAAACTTGGTCAAGAACTACAGGAAACATCTGATGTCTGTAATTGCAGACAAATATTATAATATGAGATGAGAAGAAGATGGAGATTTTCTGGATCTTTCTTTTAGAAAAAGTGTAGCTATGATAAAAAAAAATTACAGACCTGTCCATTTTTGTGGGTGGGAAAACTTGCAAAATCAGCAGTGCATCAAATACTTATAATACTTACAGAAGAAAGAAGACCAAGAACAAAAACAAGAACAAACACAGTCACATTACACAGAAGTAAGAAGATGTTTTTAGAAAGGGGAAATATTCTATAGTTATTCAGAGGTAATTTGCATAAAAATAGACAGATCTCTAGTTTACCACTAAAGAAATGTCAGAACACAGTAAACACTGCATTTTGTATAAAGGAGATGATTTTAGAAGATATCCAGAGGAGAGTAAATACCTAAGGAAAAATGATACTGAGTTTGTTACACTGAGGCAGGGCAGCTTTCCAAGCCTTTAATGAATACAAAGTTTTACAAGAAAAAATAAAAATATAAATGTGCAAGCTTTGATGAAGCTGCAATATCTCTATTTTATCTCTACATTTTAAATAAGTTGGGACAAAATAGGTATGAATGGATCCAAAACTGATCCAGTCTGAATTAGTGATCCTTATCTGTTTTGGATCCATCCTGCTGTGCAACAGGACACGGTTTGCTGATCGGTTATGGAGCCTATGATACCTTTGGTTGGATCCGGTTCTTATTTAGGTGATTTTCAGTGGAAAATGTCAAGGCTCAGGCTTTGAATTTCAGACACTGTACCTTTCAAAATGTTACTTGACATGATTTAATGACTGAATCTCAATCTGTGAACAAATTTTAACATGTAGTCAGAACACAGACTGCATTTAAAATGTCACTTTAAATACAAGTTGTTCAGTCTTAAAGTCATTTCAGCCTCAACTTCACTCAAACAGTTGCATCATCTCCAAGATCCAACTGTGGCAAACATTTATCCATCAGTGTTACTGCTTATAATACAACAAATCATTGATCAGTGTGTAACAGTAAGCAGTGCAAAGAAACTGGCTGGCAGCTGCAGTACTGTTCACAACATCACAAGTGCAATTTTTAATGTCCTTCAACACAGAGTTCATAAACTGCTAAGAAACAGTGGCTGGTGCATTACACATGTCAAAGGCCATCACAGTGTACTGCAGGAAGTGATCAGGTGTAACAGAAGTAGCTATCAGAAGCTCTGGGAGTAAGAAGGAACCTGCCAGTATCACTTCAACAAATAGAACTTAATAATGTAGGGAGCTGCACCTATGCTATCTATAGAATAGAATAGAATAGAATAGAATAGAATAGAATAGAACTTTATTGTCATATACATACAATGAAATTAAACATCATACAACGAATTATACAACGCCATTCCATCATAGTATAACGAAATTTCGTTCAGACAACCATCCAAGAGAAGGACAGACAAGACTAACATAAGGGAGATGAGTGTCTGCAGCCGCCGCTGCAGGGCGCCGCTTCTAGTACAGTCAATCCCCAAAAAAGGAAAACAGACACACTGTGGGGAAGTTAGGTTAAAAAAAAACTCATCTGGTACTGTGCTCATCTGGAGCATTGTATCAGAGTCCAAAAAATCACCTTAGCAAAGCATATTTGCACATTTAATAGCATCTATGCAAAGAAAATGAAGTCTGCTCAAAAACAAAGGGCATCATCTGACTTTGGATTTAAAAGGCACTCATAGCTCCATGAGCTATCACTGCTAGGACATTTTCAAGGAGAAATTCTACCTCTTTCTTCATCATCTCTCATTTCAGTGGACAAAAAAAATGCATGTTGTTTAATAGGATGATCATTACATCAATATCATGCTCCAACATAGTGGTCCTAGAAGGTACATCTCCCAAAAGAGTGGGATATGACTTTATTAGTTTATTCACACTCTCCTTTTGGAATAGATTTAGGTATCTCAATTATTATGGAACTGGGCAGCCGACCAAATTGTTGGGTGTCAACATGCAGTTTTAAACCATCTATTGATCTACTGAGAACGAAGCCACAGAAACTGAGGTAGTTGCTCTTTTTGATGGTGGTCTTCCCGGGCAGCTTGTCTGGAGTGAAACAGCTTCAGCTGATGAACAGACGTGTCTGGCACCTCTGTTCAGGAGTATGGATAATGTAGTCAGTGTTAATCACCCTGCTTTTAACAGTATATGGGGCTGCAAACTATGCTGAGAGAGCCAAATAAGGTGTACAATGCCTAAGCTTCCAAGCTGGACATAAAACAGGAGAAAATTTGTATAAATAAAATGGCAGAGAACCCCTAAAGGTCAGATGATGTAACAGAGCAGGAAAAACAGTAGGAGTTACACCTAGGTCAAAATGTTTGAGACCACTCTAGAAACCACTCAATTCCCTGATGAGTGAATATTATCATGAACATTTAAGCAGTGAGATACTCTAACAAGGCTGTAAGTAGATAAGCAGAAGTATAACTAGAAAGATATTTGGTGCTTCCATTGCTCATTCTCCTGCTCTGTATCAAGTTTCTTGTAATTCAGCTTGGTAGTGTAGGAGAGACCTTAAAGTTACAGTGTGTAAAATCTCACCACTAGATGTCAGTAGGTTGCAGATTGCAGCCAACTGGATTCTGTTTTCCTACCACTCCCAATTCAGGTGCATAATCCTGACTATGGTGGCTGCTATAAGACAAAGATGTTTTAGCATCTAAGACAGATCAAAAACATTAGACTGAGCTCCATAATAGCCACAGCTATTTGTGAAAGCAGGTAGATACAAGTCGATGAGTCAGTGAAGCTTATTTTTGTCCAATGACAGCGAAACTAAGGTTATTAATTATTTAACTTTTCTGTTGTAAGTGCTGCTGTTTCTGCAGTTGTTAGCTGCTGGTAGCTGGTGAAACTTTTTTGAAGTGTTGTAATTGAGAGGCCCTGTTTCTCTCTGTGTGGAAAATCTCCCCTTACTTCGTGTCTTGTCTAAATAAGGATATGTATTGTTACAGGCAGAGCCTTTTCTTTTAAGAGTGTAGCCTCATGGGAAATGTATTTCAAGCCACAGGTTGTATGTTATACGCCAATGGACCACCCACTTTCTCTCTGCCCCGGTGTGTGTATGTGGGCTAGGAGACGAGACGAGACGAGGGAGAGGCAAAAAGTGTGTTCAGTGGCGGTGAAAAGGAATAAAAGTTCTGTTGCTGAAATCTTTCGTCTCGCTGCATTTTCTCCGCTTTGCTGAAGCTGACCCACAGTGGATGAGCAAGCTAGTTACCACCCACAAGCCAATTTAAGTATAAACCAGAGGTCTCTCTACTATGGTTAGGACCCGCGATCTGGTCGAGGTAACAGTATGTTTAAGATTCAAATATGGTTCCATCAGTAAAGAAGTTTAGACACTGAGGCCCCCTTTACGGGACATTAGCCAAATATGAAAAGGTTACATACCAAGTCTCTCACATACACTGAAAACTAGCTGAAGCCAGGTTATTCATAATATATCATATTAGATGCAAACCAAGATGTGGGTGACGCTATGAAGGTATAAAACTCTTGTACTTCCTTTTCTCTTACGAGCAGGACGATTGGTTTTTCCTCTCCCATTTGTCAACTGGAGAAATATAAGGCATTGTTCCTTGTATAATAAACAATGCTATTCATAAGTCTCTGTCTATGAGAATTTCTCCAACACACTCACAGCAGAACAGAAGCAACATTTACTGGTGTCACGTTACTAAATATTCAACAGCCAACTGTTAGTAGTATTATAGCAACGTGGAAGTAATTGGGAATGACAGCAACTCAGCTATGAAGTGGTAGGCCATGTGAAATAACAGAGCATAAAGGCAGCAGCTGCATCTTACATCATCAAGCGCAATTGCAGTGGTGAAAAGCATGTTGCTAGTGGACTCTAGAGCAGTGGAGAGGTGTTCTCTGGAGTGACAAATCACACTCTAGCAATCCGATGGATGAGTCTGGGTTTGGTGGTTGCCAGGAGAACGGTACCTGTCTGACTGCACTGTGCCAAGTGTAACAGTTTGGTGGAGGGGGATTATGGTGTGGGGTTGTTCTTCAGGAGTTGGGCTCGGCCCCTTAGTTCCAGTGAAAGGAACTCTTAATGCTTCAGCATACCATGACATTTTGGACAATTTCATGCTTCCAAACTTTGTGGGAACAGTTTGGGGATGGCTCCTTTCCTGTTCCAACATGACTGCACACCAGTGCATAAAGCAGGGACCATAAAGATCATGGATGAGGGAGTTTGGTGTGGAAGAACTTGACTGGCCTGCACAGAGTCCTGACCTCAACCCAACAGAACACCTTTGGGATGAATTAGAGTAGAGACTGTGAGCCAGGCCTTCTCATCCAACATCAGTGTCTGACCTCACAAATGCGCTTCTGGAAGAATGGTCAAAAATGCCCATAAACACTCCTAAACCTTGTGGAAAGCTTTCCCAGAAGAGTTGAAACTGTTACAGCTGCAAAAGTGAATACTCATCAACATAGTGTTCGTGTGTGTGTGTGCGTGAGATTTATTGAAATTAATATTTTTTTTAAATTGGAACAAACTGAATTGAATTCATTAATCATATGTACTGTACTAATCTGTGTGTTATCTTTGATGATTGATTTCAATGGTCACTTTTTACAGTATAAGTTGCTGGTTCATTATAGGCTGCTGTTAAACATCTATATTTGTTTCTGTGATACCTAAAATGTTGGAACATCATTCTCGTCTGGCTCATATCTTCAAATGTACATTTTTTTGATAATCATATAATTGGAAAAAAATTTCATCTTAGTTTTTGTGCTGAATATCTGCCATGTGTTTTTCCATCCTCCGAGATGATTCTTCCTCAGCTTTGCCTTTTAAATTTCTTCCTTTTTCCAAGTAAAAACAGTTTTCTTCATCTGATCTGTGGTTGCGTGGCAGGCAGGATCAGACCCCAGAATGCAGACTCACATATGGAAATAAACTTAAAGGTGGTTTATAAAGGAGTGACATGAAACCATAAACTTGGTTACACTGGAGTTGGACAAGTGTCAAACTAAATACAAAACTAAGTAGCAGGATGACAGAGAGATAAATACTGACAACAACACAATAAAGAACTGACACAGACTAAGGGTTTAAAAACAGACACAAGGTAACCAGGGGATCAGGATTAGGTGGGGATGCAGCTGGGAATAATGAAACAAGACCAGGACCAACACCAGGAAGTAAACTAAATACAAGGCAGAAAACACTAAGACTAACAAAGTAAAACAGGAGACAACTGAATACTAAGACAGATGCAGACATGACACAACACTGGGAATGAAACTGAATATAAAAATGCATGAGGCACCGGACTTAGACACAGAGGGCCAGAAAAGACACTGGGGTACAAAGACACGGGGAAGAAAACACAGAACAGACATTCAATATAAATAACAAATAATAAATAACCAATAACCTATAATGAACTAAGAGTCAAAACCATTGAAAACTGAAACAACAGAAGAATATCAAATGAAAACACAACCTAAAAGGACAAAATACATAACACTGGGCAAATGGCACACCACGACCCGACTAAGGCTTTGAGGGACAGAGGGTGGTGGGGACAGGCAGGAAAGCCCATTGAGTCAAATTTGCAATATTGGGCTGAAATTAAAAAATGTTTCTGTAACCTGACATGGACAAGATGCAGGTGACCATTTCTGGTCATATTTCTGAAAAATTCCAGTAATGATTACAGTAACGTGTTACCATGGAACACATTACATCCCACAGTGATCACAGTAACCACCTTTATTTAAGTGAAGATTTGCAGAAAATGTGCAGTTTTGACTCTTCATACTGACTTGCAAATTGAACAAAGAGATTTCAGGAGATAAAAGAAAGAACAAAGAAAAGACAAAGAGTCATTCTCACAGGGGAAGTTAGTCTGGAGCAAGTGTTTCTTCACACTGTAGACAATCTTGCTTAGTCATCACCCAAATGTGCTACAAAATTTACAAACACTAACAAATAATGAGAAATGTAATAAAATGTTGTGAAGAATGTCAAGGTAACTGCTAGTAAACTAATGATTTTTTTAGTCACACACTGAATTTGGTCTAAAATGTAACATCTGAACATTTACACTCTTTCTGTGGGGTGGGTGGGATGTATGAGGATGCTTTATAGCTCCAAAACATGAATTTAAGACAGCCTGACTGGTTTCCTTACATTGGTTCATCTGCATCTGAGTTGTAAATAATGATTTTGAGCTTTGTTTTAAGTTTTAATGTTCCAGTGTAAACATTTATAGTCTGACCTATGATCAGCCTTCACTGATAGATGATGGCTCTCTGACAGCCACATAAAACCACTTTTACTCTTCAACATTTAACTAAAAACAGCTGACTGGCAAGTTTCTGCTGCTGTTTGTGTATAAAACCATTTTTTGTAAACATTATATTTTAACATATTTGAATAATATCAAAAAAGCATCTGAAAAAAATGAATGTGTGTGTTAAATGTTCTGTGTAGCGAGTACTACTGTCAGTAACTCAGCTGTCAGTATGCCGGTGAGAAGCTTCCACATGTTACTCTAGAGGAGGCTAGAAGAGCTTTGGAAAAGGAATCTGATACAGAGTCAGTGAAGCTTTGCTGACCAGTGTAAGTGATATTGAGGTGAGCTGTTGAGGACATCCTGACCTCTTTCTGTCAGTGAGCCCTGGTGTTTATGCTGCTATTAGCTTGCTAGTGAGAAACTGTCTTTGAAGTGGATCCATTATCACTCACCTGCAACACTTGCAGAATAAACTCTCATATGAAGTGATAATGTGATCAAACTGTATCAGAGAGGTAAAGTGGGATTTTAGGACACTCAAGCCTAAAGCCACTAGGAGCAATCCAGGCCGGTTGCTGAGGGTCGCAGGATCGAGTCCCCGTCTGTCATTGCGTCCCTTAGCAAGACACTTAACCCACATTGCCTAAGTGTGAATGTGGTTGTGTGGCTGGTGGTGGTGGCAGAGGGGCCGTAGGTGCAAATTGGCAGCCACGCTTCTGTCAGACTGCCCCAGGGCAGCTGTGGCTGACATCAGGAGCTTACCACCACCAATTATAATTGAGGTGTGAATGAATGGTGCACAGAATTGTAAAGCACTTTGAGTACCATGAAAAGCGCAATATAAGTCTAAGGCATTATTATTATTATTATTACAATAACCGGCTTTATTTTAGTGAAGATGATTTACAAAAAATGTGCAGTTTTGACTCTTTACACTGACTTGCAGATTGAATAAAGTGATTTCAGGAGATAACAAAAGAAAGAACAAAGAAAAGACAATGAGTCATTCTCACAGGGGAAGTTAGTCTGGAGCAAGTGTTTCTTCACACTGTAGACAATCTTGCTTAGTCACTCACCCAAATGTGCTACAAATTTTACAAACACTAACAAATAATGAGAAATGTAATAAAATGTTGTGAAGAATTTCACAAATTGTCTTGATATCAACTGCCATGTTAGAATTAACCCAAAGCAGGCACCAGTATAGCTCACCAGGTTGAGCAGGTGAACCGTATGCCATAAGGCTGTTACAGAGGCCTGGCTTTGAATCCAACATCACTGTAAAATCTAGTAAGTTGCCAGTACTTATAAAATTATGCAAACTCGCGGCCTTGGTGAGAGCAACTTATTAATTGTGTTTGCACCATACCTGATAATAACTATTTCTGAGTGAGCAATATGAAATTTATTAGTTTCATTAACTGTCATGACCAGCTATGTGGCAGGCAGGACAGGACCCCAATATGCAGACTTGAGAGGCAGGACGTGGACTCGAAAACAGGTTTAATGTCAGACTTTTCTGATACAAAAACTAACAAGGCAGAGCTAAGACTAAGAATACAAATTAGACAAACAAAGTGAATGATATGGAACACACAACATGAGAGTAAACACTGACGATAACATAAGACTGATCAGAGAAAACACACACAATAAATACATGGGATAACGAGAAGAGAGAGGAAACGACTGGGAACAAAGAAACAAAATAGACTACAAGACACAGAGACTATCAAAATAAAAGAGGAAGACAAAATCTCCAAGGAAGGCAGGTAAGAGAGGCGGACAGGTCATGAAGACAAAACACACATAAGGACACAGATGAGTGACCTAATGAACACTGGACACCCGGGAATCTAATATAAAATGACTAATAACTACACTAAGGTCTGAAAATACAAACGCAAACACAAATGATTAAAATTATGCTAGAGTAAAGCCTTCAGCAGAAACTATTTAAGCAACAAGCTGTGGGTCAAAATGCAAGCTCAGGAAAATCTCACAGGCTGAGAAATGAAGCTGTTGTGTTTCTGTGTGACCACACGGGGCAGTGCTGCATAAGTAGTTGAATCTCTCATTAGAAATATCCTCTTTATAAATATCTAATAAACAACAAAGTGACTTGAACTTAAATCCTCTGTTATCAGTTGTCAGATCAGGTTGTTTAACAAGCTTTTTGTATTTCAGTTTGCTCAGATAAACTTTGCTTTCTATGGTGTGTGTGAAAACAAAATGTCTCCTTTCAGATCTCAGATAACTGGTGTCTCAGTGGGACCTTACCTTAGTGTGATGGCATGTGTATAGCATTTATAAATCAAGTGACTGACTTTTTATCTGTGAAATGAAAGACTGCCTCTGACTGATTGATGGCTGAACTTCACTGCCCCACAGATTTGACAACTACTCAGCTAATGTGATGGTGGACAGGAGGCAAATCAACGTGGCCCTCTGAGGCACAGCCAGACTCACTGATGCACATCCAGGCACACATACAGAAGAAAGCAAGCTATTTTTCACCTGCTCCCTTATTTACATCATTCACACTTCCAGATGCAACCCCAAACAGATCTGTGTCTCCTTCTGGGATTGAACTGGGGATCTTTCATTTGTTAGTTTATTTAAATATACAGGTGCTGGTCACAAAATTAGAATGTCATGAAAAAGTTGATTTATTTCAGTAATTCCATTCAAACAGTGAAACTTGTATATTATATTCATTCATTACACACAGAGAGATATATTTCAAATGTTTGTTTGTTTTAATTTTGATTATTATAACTGAAAACTAATGAAAAGCCCAAATTCGGTATCTCAGAAAATTAGAATATTGTGAAAAGGTTCAATATTGAAGACACCTGGTGCCACACTCTAATCACCTAATTAACTCAAAACACCTGCAAAGGCCTTTAAATGGTCTCTCAGTCTAGTTCTGTAGGGTACACAATTATGGGGAAGACTGCTGACTTGACAGTTGTCCAAAAGATGACCTTTGACACCTTGCACAAGGAGGGCAAGACACAAAAGGTCATTGCTAAAGAGGCTGGCTGTTCACAGAGCTCTGTGTCCAAGCACATTAATAGAGAGGCGAAGGGAAGGAAAAGACATGGTAGAAAAACTGTCCAAGCAATAGGGATAACCACACCCTGGAGAGGATTGTGAAGCAAAAGCCATTCAAAAATGTGGGGGAGATTCACAAAGAGTGGACTGCAGCTGGAGTCGGTGCTTCAAGAACCACCACGCACAGACGTATGTAGACATGGGTTTCAGCTTTCGCAGTCCTCGTGTCAAGCCACTCTTGAACAAGAGATGGCGTCAGAAGCGTCTCGCCTGGGCTAAAGACAAAAGGACTGGACTGCTGCTGAGTCTCCAAGTTATGTTCTCTGATCAAAGTCAATTTTGCATTTCCTTTGGAAATCAAGGTCCCAGAGTCTGAGGAAGAGAGGAGAGGAGGTCCAGTGTAAAGTTTCCACAGTCAGTGATGGTTTGGGGTGCCATGCCATCTGCTGGTGTTGGTCCACTGTGTTTTCTGAGGTCCAAGGTCAACGCAGCCGTCTACCAGGAAGTTTTAGAGCACTTCATGCTTCCTGCTGCTGACCAACTTTATGGAGATGCAGATTTCATTTTCCAGCAGGACTTGGCACCTGCACACAGTCCCAAAGCTACCAGTACCTGTTTTAAGGACCATGGTATCCCTGTTCTTAATTGGCCAGCAAACTCGCCTGACCTTAACCCCATAGAAAATCTATGGGCTATTGTGAAGAGGAAGATGCGATACGCCAGACCCAACAATTCAGAAGAGCTGAAGGCCACTATCAGAGCAACCTGGGCTCTCATAACACCTGAGCAGTGCCACAGACTGATGGACTCCATGCCACGCCATTATGTCATAGAAAAAAGCATGACTTAGCACTAATGACATGAGCTATGTGAAATTAATGTTTTCAAATCATATAATATATTCAAAGTACTTAAACATATTTTTCTCAGCTAATATCTGAGTTATTCAGAAGAGCATTACTTTAACCAACACCAACCATCACATTAATGTAAACTTTTTAAAGATTATACTTGAGATATGCCTGTTCAGTATAAGATTAAAGGTCAGAATGATTTAATAAAAGCTGGATAAATGAATGATGAATTGACTGCTTCTAATAGTCAATAAGAATATGCAACATCAATATTGCATTTAACCAGGAACATGCAGTTTACATTGATGTGATGTTTATTTGATGGATTGTGATCTAAGAAATTCTCAAGCTAAGATCAGGAGTTTCTGTAACTGAGTGGGAGACACAGCAAACCTTCTGGCAACGGCGCATATTGATGTGCCATCCTGGAGGAGCTGGACTACCTGTGCAACCTCTGTAGGGTCCAGATATCACAGCCAAAAAAGATGAGGAGGGAAAAATGTGACTGTCCTCCACCTGTGAAACCATTTTTGTTTTGGGGGGGGTTGTCTCATTGTTGCCCCTCTAGTGCACCTGTTGTTAATTTCATTAACACCAAAGCATCTAAAACTGATTTACAACCCCCTCTGTCTGTTTAATAAAGTACAGTTTCTGGTTTTGTTTTGTTCATGGCGGACAGATTATAGGCATTCTGGTCGTGCTTGGTGCCCTGTGGGTGAAGGAATTGTCTTCCTGGAAGATAACACTCTCATCAGAGTATTTCTTACATTTCCTCACAGGACAAAGATGATCACTCAAAACTGCTTCAAAACTTTCCTCAACAAGTGGTCACAAATCATGTTAGTAAAATGTCAGGATTTTCCTCTATACTGTAACAGAAACATTTTGTAATGTTGGGGTTTCATTTTTTACCCAAAGAATGAAATGACAAATGGAAAAAGTTTAAAAGTAAATCCAGGAAATAAATTAATTAAACACTGGCTGAAGCAAACAACAGACAATTTAATAAATAGATAGATACATTAAGCATTAGAAAGGGCCTGACTATCTTCTCAGTCTTAGTGCATCTTATCCTGTCAAATATAGAAGTCATTAGCAGGACTCTGGAGAACTTGACTGCATACTGAGGAGGTAATTCAGCCATTTGATTATTGTGTGTTGGATCAGGGATACATCTAAAACCTGCAGGACACCGGACCTCGAGGCCTGGATTTGAGGAGCCCCGTTCTAGTCTGTCTTGCAGTTTGGCACAGAGGTCACTGAGCTCCTGGCTGAGGAAGCTTGGGGGCCATCCTCCTCATCCGACATGAGGTCAATGGTGACACTGTCCCAGAAGGCAACCTCCTCTGCTGCCAGGACACTCGCCCTCGCCTCCAGCAGCTGTTGACAGAGAACACACATTAAGTCATTATGAAACTATATGAAATATTATGAAATATTATGAAAAATCATGAAACGACACTGAAATTTTGAGTCTGTTGACTTAGAATGCACAAGTAACAGATAAGACCCTGAATGCAAAAAAAGAAAAGAAAAAAATTTATATCTGCCCACCTTTGTCATCAAAAACAATGGTTATGTGACAAAGTACCAACTCCTGTGCATCCAGTGAATAAAAGACAAATGAACAAGTACTTCGAAAAAATTTAACATTGAAAGTACTTCAGTGATTTTGGTCATTAACCCCTGAGGCACCTTTAAACTGATTATACACTTTTTATCTTTTAGGTCCCAAAATGTTACAGCTTCTAAAATTATAACCATTCAGTGGTAATTATTTTCACCTTCACTGCATCACCTTTTTATATACATTTTGAGTTGTTCAAAAGAAGCCGATCACCAGCAGCTGTTGAAAGCAACTAAAATGGTAACTTGTAATCTAACTTAGTTACTTCTAAAATTAAGTAATCAGTAAAGTAACTATGTTACTTTTTAAAGGAGTAATCAGTAATCTGGACTAATTTTTCAAGGTAACTATACCATCATTGCATATAAGTAATGGTTTGTGAACACATCGGCCGTGGCATTGCTTCCTTTCATAATAGAAGTTGTTCATTTATAGTAACGTTGATATATTTATGGGAGTACTGAATGAAAGTCTTTAAAAAGTAGTAAAATTTAGGGGATAGTACTCATAAAAGCAAAAAAAATGGGAAAAGTGAAGAAACAATTTCAGGACAGAAAAGTCCAATGTCCTAGGCTGCTCATGGCATTTTCATGTTATTTGTTATCAATGCAAAACATATAGAAAGTCCTCAGCCTGGCAGATTCAACTGTGTAACAACCATGAGCTGAAATCCCACACATAAAAATGGTACATACACAATTAACACTTTCTATTCACTCCTAAAACTTATCTGTAGGAAGCATTTCTCAAGATTTATATGTCCCAGTGTCAAAATAAAATGTTACACTTTTTATTCTTCTTAATTTAATAATTAAAAAGCGCATCATATAGCAAACAAATTTTATACTATAGGACTGATTAAAAATGATCAAACCTGTGGAAATGTAATAAAAAAATGTGCTTCGAGTGGTCTGACATCTTGTGTATGATTGTTATGTAATTGTGACTGTGAGTGAGGAACTGAAATGCTCATTCATTATGTGGCTGTTTGACGCTGGCCCCTGAGTGCCAGTCAGGATACAAACTGGAGCCTCACTTAGTCCGTTATAGTTCTTTATTGCAGGTTTGGGGTAGGGGTGCGTGGGTGTGTGGTTCTACAGATCAACAAAGAACATTAATTACAGTGAGGTCAATTCACTTACTCAGGTAATTGTCAGGATTTAAGTCATTTCCACACCATATCAGGCAACGTATACATTTACAAGAAACAATAATAGTTAAACACATATAACCCAGATAAACGTATAACTTGAAGGAGTACCTTGGTCCACCTTAGTTCAAAGCTACGAATAAAAGGTCACAGTGGCCATCTAGTGGCGTAAACTAAAAATGGCATCCCCGTCTCACTAGTTCCAAAAAGGAACATTGTTCACCAGAAGCCCCCCGGCACACAAGATATAAACAGTACAATTTACTGATTGTCATAACACAGAGTGTTAAGATTTATGCTGTGACAACGGTACCATGTGTCTAAAGGAAGCTACACAGGAGATTATCTTATCAGGCGCAATCAAATGCACTAACAGTGGTGGCTCAGCAACCCCACTCCAATCCTCCACATGCCTGCAAGTGAGGAGCATCACTTTCCCTGCCAGTCCAGTAGGTGGTGCATTGCTACGCAACGCAGAGTGACAACACACGAAAACGCCTTGGATGGGTCCGGGCCCTTCCTTAACGAGTGAGCTTTCTTGTACAGGAAAGAACTGAGTGTCGTGGAGATGGGAAGACAACTGACCCTGTATGCTGTGTTTCTAAAGGCCCATGATGCACTTTACATGCCTTTGTTGTGACATGGGTGCCCTTACGTGATGGTGGATGTTCTATCCACGCGATGGGCATAAAGGAGCTGTTATCCTTTGG
>JAMQGT020011252.1:0-13224 GCA_024447675.2 Pterophyllum scalare
CATATCAGCCATCTGTGCTCTCGTCATTGCTAGCTTGGGTGCTTAACTCCTCACCTTCACTTTCTTCCCCTCCAACTGCTTTCCCTGTTTTCCTCTGATCTTTATCTCCCTGTCATTCTGTTTGACAGAGAACGGCTGGACTTCTGTGATCTGAGAGAGTTATTAACCGCATTCCTGTAAACCAGTAGATTGTTATTTAAGTGTATTATATTTTTGAGGTGACAGCATAACAGTTTCAGGCGTTGGCAGTGTGTCTCACTGTATCACAGCTGTTTGGAGAAAAGTAATTAGTTTGTGTGCTTTTTTTTTTTTTTTTTTTTTGTTCAAATGCAAATCTAACCACATGATGCGACTTCCAAATGAATTGATTATAATCATTTGGAAAATTATACTCAAGACGAATGTTTAACTGCTCCGCATGCAGAAAGCATTAAGCAAATGTAAATGTAACAACTGAACCATTCCCACTTTTGAAAAAGTAATTTTTAGAGTTTTTCTGCTTCAGTAAACATTTGTGCTGCACCCTGACAGATTTTTCACCCCCAGTTCTCTCAGCAGATATCCAACCAGCAACTTCCTCGACACACTACCTCTGATTCCTGTGTGACAGCCCCAACTGTTTTCTCAGCTATCTGAGATAAAATCATTATGAGGGACCAGACTTAGACTATCCCCTCAGGGAATAATTGGCCGTCTTAACTCTCAGCTTCACTCATGCTGTAATGCGGTGCTAGGCAATAGCAGTAAGAGAACCCAATCCACCCCTCCAACAAAAAAAACTTGCCATGTTAATGCTGAAAATGTTACTTATTTCGTAGTCTAATTCAAGACTTTTGCATATTTTTCAGAAATCTACTGTTGTTAGCAATGTTACCGTTATACCAATAAACCACCAAGATACACCGATCAAGCAAGCATTATGACTACATGCCTAATATTGTTTCGGTCCCCCTTTTGGTGCTAAAACAGACCTGACCTGTCAAGGCATGGACTCCACTAGACCCCTGAAGGTATGCTGTGGTATCTGGCGCTAAGATGTTAGAAACAGGTTCTTTGAGTCCCGTAAGCTGCGAGTTGCAATTTGATCGGTTCCTCCATGGATCGGACTTGTTTGTCCAGCACATCCCACAGATGTTTGATTGGAGATCTGGGGAATCTGGCCAGGTCAACACCTCAAACTTCTTGTTGTGCTCCTCAAACCATTCCTGAACTATTTTTGCTTTCTGGCAAGGCAGATTATCCTGCTAAAAGAGCTCACAGCCATCAGGGAATGCCATTTTCATGAAATGGTGTACATGATCTGCAACAATGCTTAGGTAGGTGGTACATGTCAAAATAACATCCACATGGATGGCAGCACCCAAGGCTTCCCAGCAGAACATTGCCCAAAGCATCACACTGCCTCTGCGGGCTTGCCTTCTTCTCCATAGTGCATCCTGGAGCCAGGTATTCGCCAGGTAAGCAACACTGTACACGTAATGTAAAAGAAAACGTAATTCAAACCAGGCCACCTTCTTCCATTGCTCCATGGTTCAGTTCTGATGCTCACGTTCCCATTGTTGCCACTTTTGATGGTGGACAGGGGGTCAATTCAATTCGCTTCAAGGCGCTTGAGGGTAGGCATGTTCGCCCCTGACTGGCCTGCGGCTATGGAGCCCCAAATGCAGCAAACTGCAATGCATTGTGTATTCTGACACCTTTTTGTCAGAACCCAGCATTAACTTTTTTTGGGCCAACCGTCACTCTCCAGGTGTATCGGTGAGCCTTGGCTTGGCCGCCATTGATAGATACTGACCACTGCAGACCAGGAACACCCCAAGAGAACTGCACTTTTGGAGATGCTCTAATCATCAATCATTACTTATTATTAATCTCTGGCTCTCTTCCACAGCATGTCTTTTGTCCTCTCTCCCTCCCCTCAGTCCTAACTGATGACTGCCCCTCCTTGAGCCTGGTTCTGCCAGAGGTTTCTTCCTGTTAAAAGGAAGGTTTTCCTTCCTACTTTTGCCAAGTGCTTCCTCACAGGGATTTTTAAAAAAAATTTGGTTGCACCTGTTAGTGCCAGTCAGTGTTATTCACCTCACCTTTCAGTTGTCATAATGTTATGCTTGATCGGTGTAGAACAATAAAAATGACTCAATAAATATCATTTTGTGTTTTACACACAAATTGGGAGCTCAACAACTGACAGCAACTGTGAAAAATAAATTAAGCAGGTTAGCATTTATTAATTTGGTATCTAGGGCAGGAACTTGCAGGCCTTTTAGGGCGCCCTGCAGCTTTGTGCATGTTCAGACTGCACAAACTGCCTCTTTAGGACCTGTTTCAGGGCTGTTTTTGATTAAACTCAGAACAAACACCATTTTTGGAAAAAAAAAAAGCTATCAGAAGCAACACGGTGACCAACAGACTGCTTCTCTCTCAAACATTGCCATTATGATGCAAAATTTGCCATGCAGGTGGACTAAGCAAACGGCAGTGCAGTAACCATTATTTCCTCCTGTTTTAGACATTTCCAGATGCCTGACACTCTGTCTTTGCTGTGGGCACCAAATCTTCATGCTATCTAAAATGGACAATTTAACACGTGTCCATTATCCTCGACCGTGTAGTTATTAGGTCTTCTGCATCTCCTGTATTGACTGGTAAACAGCTATATACACTTTGGCTTTGCGACTTGAACAGATGATGCTTTGTGTGAACTCATTTTGGCCTCACTAAAAACTCACAGATCTTTTCTTTGGCTCAAATAGAAAACCAATCTAGGTATTTTTAATCATGTCTCCTTCATAATATTTAAATAAAGTATGACTGACATCTGAATCAAGCCAAATTAATCTCTAAGCTTCCTCAGCCTGAAGGCTCATATGAACGCAGTCATCTTGATGATTCTGTCATCTACCGTAACTCTTGGCTCTCATTGCAGAAGCTTTAGCACAGAAACCTACAGCGAGTGTATTTTGCACCTTCTTTCCCCCTGCTATCAGTAAGTCATCTAATCCCAGCTAAATGGTTTTCTTTTATAGAGACTCTCAACTATAACTCCTTCTCTAGCTTCCCTAGTATCCTGTAGCAGACTGTAGTTTGGCCTCATAGGACAAGCACCAGCTTACAGACAGCCTCAGGTCATGAACATTATGCATCCTTACTATCTTTTCATCAACTTTTTCACCCCACTATCAGTGCTCCAGAATTCATTTGCAATGCAGATATAAATGGAGAAGATAGGGACTTATTAAAAAGTAAAACAGAGGAGAATTCCTACTAGTGAACCACAGTGAATCATTGCTGATGTGACATCACTGCGAATGGCGTGCCCTGCAGAGCTATCTTGTGGCCATATTTTGTGACTTGTTTCTCCACTGCACTACCAATGACTGGATAGACTTCCAAATAATATGTATGTGTCTTCTCAGGGTATTCTTGAATTTTATTATTATCTTCACTTTTTTTTGTCCCTCTGTTGCATTTATCCTGGAATAAACAGAAAGGAACACCCTGTACCAATTACACTTCTTCTAAATGTACCAGTCTTATTTTGCCCAGTTTCTTTCTCTGTATTCTGCATATTGTCTCATGTTTTGAAAAAATATAAAAGTTTTTTTTTTTTTTTTTAGCCTGCATCCTGTGTTGAACCAGACACGTTTAATTTTTTTAATTCTTTATTTATCTTATTATTGATATTGGTGCTATACAGTTTGCCTATACTGGAGCTGACAGGTGGGAAAGAAATGACAGAAGGACAAAGGAGGGGACATACACACACACACACACACACACACACACACATATATATATATATATTTTTGTATTTATATATTTTTTTAATTTTAATTATAGAGAACAACAAAAAAGCAAAACAACAAGTCCACATACGTCCTTCTGTCACACAGGGGTTTCATTATCGTCAAACTGGACCTCTTATAACAAACTGTTACCCTCCCCATTTCCACCATAAGGTGGTGTCTAAGGAATCACTAAAAGGACAGACAGGGACATCAGAAAGGTTGAAAAGGAAAAAGAAAGGAGAGTGGAGCAGGGCAGAGATGAGGGCACATTAATTCTACTCCAAGGAGTTTGCATCAAATATTTTGTCGTAGTATACCAGGAAAGGTTGTCGTATCTTCTGAAACTTTTCAGCTGGATGTTGGACTGTACTTCTTATTGCTTCAAGCTGGAAGAATGACATAATGTCACGCACCCAGCGTGAATGTTTTGTGGTATATATATATTTTTTAAAGTATGAAAAAACTATGTTGTGGAGTGTGTGCGTGTGTGCGTCCTTCTGATGAAATGTATTTAATAATGAGGGTAAGAAGCCGCAACAATGCCCCCAGGCACCCGAGAACCGCCCTCCACCCCCTCGTGCAAAGCGGCCACAACCCCCAAGGGAGCGGACCAACAACCACGCCAGAACACCCGGCCACGCACTCTGGAACCAACAGGCACCCACAACTTGGGGGAGGCAGCAAGTAAAAATCAGTCGTTCTGAATCGATTGTAACTGTAGACGTGAGCAAGAATAGTTTAAGCCCGTTGGTCCACTGGCAGATCTGGATGAGATGGGAATTTAAACCAATGTATTAGCCAAATTACATTTCCATGTTACTTAAAGTTATAGGGATGGTCAATTATTATCAATCATCTTCAGTATATCTTTTTTGGAATATGTCAAGAATTCTAGCGAGACTACAAGAAGTGCAGCAGATTTCATGGCAATCCGTGAAAATTGTTTTTGAGATATTTTAGCATGAAACTGGTGGGTTGCCCAACTACTTGTAAGATTGACGTTGCCATTTGTAGAGCCTAGGCATGTTCATGAAGCTTGAAATATAACTGCGAAAAAAGAATGATAAAGTGCTTCTTTTAGCTGTAAAATGACTACTTAGAAAGTTTGAAGCATCAAAATGTTTCCTTTTCCCTTTTGGCCTCCATGATAAAAAATCTTCACTGTCCAGAACTACTGTACCTGTTCTATCACAATAAAACAAGACACACAGCTCTTCAACACAAATCAAACGTATTTCCACTTTGCTGGTGCATTTTCACCACTTAAGCAAATGTGTCCTTATTTTGGTGTGCACAGGAACACTAATGGAACTTGAATCCACCGTTGTTCTATATGTGTGTTTGCACGTGACAGATTAAAGCGATACTTGTAGAAAGTTTTTCTTTTTCAGTCCAGTTGGTCAGCAGGGAATTTTTGTGTAATTTATGTTGCACAATAATGTGATTCTGGAGGCCTTTCCTGCCAGCAGAATTTGTGGTTGCACAGTGGAAGTGAAACCATGATGCACTGCCTTGATATATTTGCTCGTCATTAGTGTGCTGTTCCGAAACACAGGCACAGGAGTGACTTTGCACATGCACACTATATTTAACTGACTGTATTTATATCACAGTGATGAAGCAGCCTCGTTTAATCTCAGTCATTTTCTCTTACGTCATGGCATAAAGAGTCAAACCCACTCTGACCTCTGCATTGGGGTCACACTGGGGTTGCGCTATACTGTGTCACTGCTATCCCGCACAGATTCCTGGCATTTCAACTATGTTTTCTGACACGCTCACTGCAGACCTTACATCATACATTCACGTGTTGTTCCCACCAGACCATTCACACTGTAGAAAGAAAGAATGGGCCACCCCTTTCGTCACTTTTTTTTTTTTACATTTTCTCGGCCTTTATCCTACACTGCCCCCTCCATCCTCTTCTATTTGTATCTCTCTTTCTCATTTCCACTCCCTTTCTCCCTTTTCTCTATTACTCTTATCCTCTGGTCTCTTTGGAGGGTATGTAAAATGTTTGTGAAGGGCCCTTGGTCCTTGGAACATACCGTCTTTGCACCCCTATACATTATCTGTAGGATCCCACTGTGCTTTCTGACCACGTGATCTCAACGCATAGAAGAGACCCTGTGTTGTCATTCCTTTCAGCGGGGGCCCATGATGTCACAGGGCAATTGCCTTCATCGTACACCCACACACACGCACACACTGCACAGAGACGCAGCCCCTCCCCCAGATGCTTTTTCTTCTCATCGCCGTGGTGAATGGAATTGCATGGCTGTGCAGTTCAATCACTGTCAAGTGCAAAGAAAAGGGGTCTCTTGTGCAAAATTTCATGATTCACAATTGATTAAATAGGGGTGTCATTTCATGGCTGAACAGGGAGGTGTGCAGCGGGGGGAGTAAGGCATTTTCATGCCCTTGCGAGATATGGCTCAGAAATCGCCTGATGGGGCCTATTCAAAGCTGGAGATGTAAAGTTCTGGGGTTTATTCGCAGAGGAAAATCAGAGGTCGGTATAAGAGAGAGAAAGGGTAAAGAGACACAGTGGGAGAATTGCCAGTATCTTCTCATGGCTTGTTAAATGGCTTTCATGCTCTTGAGAGATATGGGCCTAATATACTGTATATAAGCTGTATGATTTAGATTCCTGTTGTCATGTGTAAATTCCAAAGGTTAACCCATGGTGAAGGCAGAGGAGGACAGAGGACAAAAAGTGGTTTTGAGATTAAAAGAAGTGGGATGAAGATGGTGTTGAAGGAGCGCCCATAGTTAGGTCCATAACTTGTTGAACAAAAACAAAAAAGGCTTTTAAATCAAACAGTGAATATGTGATCAATATGTAAAGGGCAACTTTGAGCTTTAATTCAAATGGTTTTTTTAAAAAAAAATTACATTTTTGTACACAGTCTCCAATTTTCAGATTGTCAGAATATTTTTAATTGTAAGGACAGTTTTTAATACTTAAATGAAATGACGACTGCCTAAACTCTAGAACCCCTGGACTTCACCATATTGTGTTTCCTCCTTTGAGATGCTCTCCCAGGCCTTCACTGCAGTCACCTTCAATTGCACCTTGTTTCTGGGTCTTTCTGCATTTAACTTTGCATGTAATAACTGTAAACCATATTCTGTTGGGTTAAGATCATGTCAGACTGAGCCATTAAGAATATCCTATTTCTTTGCCCTGAGAAGGTCAATTTGGTCTTCTTTTATACAAATGGTCATTATCCATTTGCACTGTGAAGTGCTGTCTGACCAGTTTTGCAGCATTTGGTTTAACCTGAACCCAGAGTACAGTCCTGTACAATTCACCCTGCTACTTCTATCAGCAGTCACATCATTAATAAATACTAGTGACCTGATTCCATTGGCAGCCATACTGTACATTCCCATGCCACAACACTGTCTTCACCAGGTTTGGCAGGTGATGTGCTGTGCTTTGTGGTTGTTTCTTTCCTTATCCATAATTTTCTTTCCTGTTTTACTGGTACAAGTTAAACTTGGTTTCATCTGTCCATAGAATTTTTTTTCAGAACTGTGCAGGCCTTCCTGTTCTTGAGTGTAACCAGTGATTTGCACCTTATTATAAACCCTCTGTAGTTCTCTTGATTGTAGACCTTGACAGTGATACACATACCTCCCCGAGAGTATTTTTTGACTCAGCTAGATGTTGTGAAGTTGCTTTTTTAGCCATAGTCTTCAACCACTTTAGTTGTCTTCTGTGATCTTTCAGGCCTTTTGGTGTTGCTGAGCTGGCCGGTGCATTCATTCTTTTGAAGAACATAGCAGATTGTTGCTTTGGTCACTCTTAATAGTTTTTGCTTTCTCATTTAAACCTTTATTTATTCAGCACAATGGCCTCCTTCACTTGCAGAGACCTCTATTTATTTCAACTGTTTGAATCAACTTTTTGTCTGCTTCTTTTGTCATGAAATAACAAGGGAACATGCCTCATCTGGCCACAAAACTGTCCAGCTGATTTTGAGCCTGTGAAAACAGGAGACCATTTATAAAAATGGACTTAATTTCTAAAAGGTTAATGCATTTTTTTTTTTTTTGTAAAACCCCTTTAATTAAAGCTGAAAGTCTACCCTCCAATGACATATTGATTGTTTGGTTTAAAATTCACTGTGTTGGTGTGCAGAGGCAAAACTAATAAAGCTGTGTCTTTGTCCAGCAGATTATGGACCAAAATGTAAATGTTTTAAATGCATCAAAAAAAATTATTGAATTCTAAAAAAATATTTCAGCACTATATTGTTGCCACTTAAAGAGTCAGCCCATTAGTTCATCCTATAACTGAAACAAGCTGTTAAACTCCCTTCTCCCTCCCTTTAACCAGACTGTCTTCTGATTGGCTGCCCCTCAGTAAACAGTTTGCTCCTGACCATAGCTAAGTGCCTGAGATAACTATATTGAGAATGTCCCCTCTCAATGACGTTATGCAGTAAGAAGTAGGAAAGACTTCCAGAAAACTAAACTTTGTCCATGTTTAATGTGATCATCCACAACTGCAACAATATATATGTAAACTTTACTGTGCTGCGCGCAAAATTTTATTTTCTTCAGAAGTTATCTCATGTTTGTCTGCGCTGTTTAGCCCGTGTAGCATTTTGCCACATTTTGACCAGCTTTGTGATGTCAGCTGTTCGTAGATATGGAAGCATTGTTAACTCAATCTTAGATTTCTGAAGGAAGCCTCAACTCTGGTAAAGGAACAGTGCGAGGAATTTGGAGTAATGGTCAAACTGCATTGTTACTTTTTGCATTCGCTGGCCCAAAAAACATTTTCTCATGCAGTCAGTGGAAAAATAATAACTGTAAAATAATTCATAGATTTTTCTAAGTGTTACAAACCCTGCATGCTCAGTGTTTCGGAAAGTCTTGATTTAGTAATGCTGATGGATTAGTAAGCTACTTGTGAGCCTTGTTTTTTGTTGTTTGCCGTGCATTAAGTAGAAATATTTTGGTGGACATGAATATGCAAATTTCACGTTTTTTCTTTTTACAGTTCTCTCTAATATGCATAAAAACTAAAACACACATTACACTCAGTGCTCACGCATACACACATATGTGGACACACACGGACACACACACAGACAGGCCCCAGGATAAATGTGACTTGCACTGAACTAGCCTCACATGTGACTGGTGTGTGTGTGTGTGTGTGTGTGTGTGTACAGTATTATATAGTGTTGAGACACAGAGGTGTGTGTGTGTGTTTTCTAATCCATCTATGTAAGCTGCTGGGCTTCCAAGTAAAGATTTTTAAGGGGAGAAGGCAAACCAAACCTTGTGAGACTCGGGCATGCCGGCCTTCTTTTTGCCTCATGCTTTGGGGATTTTAGCTCTAACATTGTTCTCAGTATGAGTTTCATTGTTGCTGTACACACTCAGAATAAATCTTCAGAGTTATTTAAGGCCATCTCTCAACTCCGGTTCTCTTTAATCCACTTTAGGGGGAAAGTACGAAAAGAGAAAAATGTTCATATCAACACAGTATTTTATTATTTTCCAATGTAGAAGTCACTTCAGGTCGTTTTCACAGCATTGAGTGGATTCTAAATTATAATATGTCCATTAAGCAACTCATTTACATTTCAAACATTTATCTGATGTTGTTAACCAGAGTGACTAATAGTAAATGCAAGAGATGAATTGGCTTAAATTCCTAGATTTCAGATGCCCAAAACAACAAAGAATTTTAATGGTACAGAGTGTAAGCCAAGAATGCAAATGTATAGTAATACATGAAGCACTGGGTACATGGAGAACAAACAATTTTTTGCAATGCAGGAGGAAGGTAATTAAACAGTATGGTGGCTTTATGAAACCTTTGGCACTGAGTATGGAGCGTAAAGTCCAAAAACACCCAACTGGGAAAGAGACAGGAGGGGAATTGCCCATAAAACCTGTTTTAATGTTTTATTGATACATCAGGAATTGTCTGATTGTTGGAATTTTCTCTTTTATATTTTAGGGTCTTTACTTTACAATATAAAACACATTTCGGCACCTATTGTTGTGCTTTGGCACTATGTAAATAAAACTGAATTGAATTGTGTCCTGTTAATTCTTAGACAAGTATATTAAAGTACATTAAGTATATGAAGTATATTAAACAATATCTTTGATCTGCTTTCAAATATATCATCCAGTATGCACAATACTAGGACCCTTAAAGTAATGATGGCTAAAGTGAATTAGCCCTGATTAATTAATAATTGGGTTTTTTTTACATTAAATCCCCTCATACACGCTTTGATGTTTACAATTAGACCAACACTGAGCATAAGTAGATAATGTGTGAAATATAGACATACTATATATAAAGGCTAGCCCCAAATCAATCCAGATCCAGTAACCTTTACTGTTCAGACCATTTCTGCTGTGTAAGAGAAGACAGATAAACACTGTCATAGTCTGGCAGTAACTGGGCCTTTATTTTCTTTCTTGTAGTGAACAGACAACATCATATTTTCATAGACTTTAACACTGCCATGCCTGTTTTGATATTTTGTAGCTGCATACAATAATCTAATCACTTCTAATGGCATGTTTGCCATTCATAGTGACTAAGTTTTTGCAGGTAACTTTACTAATTTAGCATTGCTAACTTCCCACAATCCATTCATTGCACACAGGTTAGCACAAGGCTACGATCCCTAAAGGAAAACAAGATTTCAGGAGCACACTCATTCGAGGTGTTGTGCACTGTGACTGGTCTCCCAGGATCAGACCGTCAGCGCAGCGGTCCTCTGTAAAGTCATCGAAGAGAGATTCAGTGCAAACGACTTGTACTGGTGAGTGCGAGATGGTTGACCTCACTAGCAGTAGACAGACCAAGGATTTTCAAAAGAACCTCGCACTAACAATGGGCCATGGTGGTTGCTTCTGCAGCAGCTTGCAGTCACTGTTTCAACAATGAAATCTATATCAAAGAGTACTATCTGATATCAAAGAGTACTTAAAGATAGTGTGAAGCCATCCGTCCGAAGTCTTTCAACAGGATAAGGATCGGCACGCAAGCAAATCTACAATGGAATGGCTCTAAAGGAAGAAATGAAGGGTTATGGAATGGATTAGGCAAAGCCCAGATTTGATTCCCATTAAAGTGTTGTGGGGGATTTGAAATAGGCGTACAGGAAAACCCACAAACATCTTGCAACTGGAGGAATTTAGCATGGAAGAGTGGTCAAAAAGCAAGCAGATGTCAGAGAATGGTGCAAAGTTACGCTAAATGCGCCTAAATGAAGTTATTTCTCCTAAAAGAGGCAATACTAGCTTCTAATGACTAAGCTTATTTTTCCATGTGAGAACTCTATTGATGTTTTAATTGAATAAATATTCCTATGGGTGTGTTTTAAGTATGGCAGTTTTACCTTTAGCAATCTTTCAGAGGATATCAAATATTTGCTTGGCTGAATTTGTCAATAAAACCAAAACATGGGATATAATTACTTCACTGTGTATAATAATTTTCAAATACACCCCCCCCCCCCACACACACACATACATATACACACCCCTGATCATTGTCTCTTGAAACAGCACTTGTATTTTCTTCTGTGAAAAACAAAAACTTTAGCAATAATACCTTAAAATGATTATAAAGCAATCAAGAAAACATTAGTTCTTTGAGTAGGTTGAGTATTGTGAATGCACAAGAAGAGCTCTGTGGAAATCACAATACACTGCAAGTACTGCTACGGAATGCAAACATATTGCGAAGTACGCAAAAGTATTTTTTAATTCCACTGCGGCCTTAAAGAAACCCCCCGGAGAGTCCCCCAGAGCTAATAGGTTTCCTTATATGTATCTTTGTGGCGAGCTTCTCAAGCGAAGCTTTCCTGTCCTCATTTTTTTAAGGAAGAGGAACTTGTCTCTTCCGTCTGTGGCTTCGAGTAGAGAAGTCTGTTTTTTTTTTGTCTCCTTGCCGAGCTGAAATTCATGCATTCAAATATAGCTAGTAAAATCATATAATTATTTCACAAAAATGTCTATCAGGAAGAAGCGGAAAGTCTGCAGCTGTGAGTTCACCTCTGCCCTGTGGTTCTGAATACTCACAAGGCTCAGCCCCCGGATCATTATCTCTGGAAGTCTTTAACATTCATTCAGTTGTTTCAACCAGAAGTAACTGATTGCCATCACTTTACTGTTCATCAACATCCCCTGAGGCCATTTTAAAAAATATATTTATGCTGTCTTTTCACATAGAGCACGCTTCATTCCCTAGTCTGAAAAGCTTGCATCATTTTTAGCTGCCTCTTTTAAATAGTTGTTACACATTTGCACTTACGTAAAAAGACACAATCGTCTTCCAACACTTTTGCCCCTGGGGTTTGTCACAGGACACACAAGAGGCTTCTGTGCACACCAAAACCAGACTATAGGAGCTGCTGCTAATCACATATTTGCGCACACATATACTTGAATTACATGTGACCAGCATCCGGCAAAGAAGAGGGTTGAAGGGGAAAGAAGAAAGACAAAGGTAGTGGACAGAATACAGTGAACAGCCTGCATGATACATACAAGCATAATTGCCACTTGTGAGATTTTCCCAAATAAAGAAAAAAAAAAAATCTATAAATCTTAATATCTCTGTGGCCCATCTTTGTGCTTCTTTATTCAAGGTGATTGCTCTCATTGTTGGTTAAACTGCACTTTAGACCCTTTGAAAGGCATTTTTATAAATTGAAGGTCAGCCTGCTTAGCTGTATTTTATAAACCAGAAGCTGCTGCTCCTACCCCCTCCACCAATCTCAGCTAATAAGCTATGATAAGACCTGTAAGAAGCATTTAGGTTGTCCCCACTCTACCCTGGCTGATTTCTCCACGCAGTGTCCTGAGGCGCTAGAACAGCTGTGAACTAAGTCTGTCAGTGTATCAGTCACCCGTGTCATGCCAGATACCACATCTTGCTCAGAGTATTGCAGGGATTCAGTTCAGGTAATTAATCTGAGCTCGTTAGCCACATGGCAGGCAGGTCGTGGCAGAAGCTGGCTCATAAGCTGTTTAGCTGACATAGCACCCACTCACTCACGCATAGGCAGTACTGTACTTCTAAAAAAACTTGACTGCATGTTTATGTACATTTTTTTCCACAAAGCTGTCAATACACCAGCTTGTGTTGACAGAGTGCGGCCTCCTGGCACACACAGTTGCTTGTCTCAGGTCGGGCCCCATAGGAATGATGTCTTTTAAAGGACGTGGGCTGGAAGGGTGGGGTGAAACTGATATGTGCTGCTACCTCGCTCTCCTTCACATCTACCATGAGACTGCAACAGCAAATGATGGCATTAGTGAGGAGGGGAGGGTGTGGAGCAGATGAACTGCTTTCCTTCCTAGAGCGAGGGATGATACGGCAGAGGGGAGGAGGAGAGGGGAGAAGCTAGACAGGTGCTGAGAGAGAGATATGTGCTTTTTC
>JAMQGT020011253.1:0-47802 GCA_024447675.2 Pterophyllum scalare
TCTACCCTACACACACACATGTGTGCGCACACGAACACAGAGTAATACTACTTCACTGCTCCTTCTTCTGTCCTCCAAGGACACCTGAAGGCCAGGCCCTTAGCCACTTAATTGACTGACTCTCTTTCCTCCTGGCTTTAATTTATGTAGGCTGTGAAGAAAGGGGAATGGGCCACACTACTTTGACTTGCATGTTGCTCCAGTGACTGAAAAACACAGGAGCCTGATATTGTTAGGTTGGATAATGTTGACTTGGTAATGTAGAAGTTTCTTTAGCACTGCCTCAGACCCCAGATGGTCAATATGTGTCAGATGTGTATCATTAAGATAGACTGAATGCATTGCTTGTATGTGCGTGAACATTTGAGGCCTGGTGTCTGTTACTGTGAGTTATCATCATGTGAACATGTGTGTGAGATTTGAGGTGGGTTTTAACTTGTCTGTTCCTGTGTGTATGCATGTGACATTGTGTGTTTGTAACTCATCTTCACAATAAGGCTGCAGCTGTGTAGAGACTCTTCATGACAGTTGTCCAGGAGAATGCCATTCAGGGCCAGCTCTAGGGTGGCTGTCACTCAATAATGAATGATAGACTCATCAATTAGCAGCTGTCACCATGGTAACTCTATCTTAGTAATAGCAGTACTCGAGAGAGAGAGAGGAGAGTTGCATCCTTGTTCCTATTAGGGATGGAGGAACATGTTGTACATCTTATAGTGAAAATCTATTAAAATAATTTTTGATGTATAGATAGTGACTTATGTTCACAGTTGTTTACTGGTAGTTTCAGGCTAATTCTGAGGTTCTGCCAAATGTTCAGATGTGAGATGTTTAGTTTCATTGAACGTCATCTTTAACAAATGAATTCCATAGTTTTGAACTGGCTTCTTTCCTTACAGTTCTGTACAGTCATGAATACAAATAGACAGATCTTGAAGATGACTTATAGCGAAAAAAGAAAAAAAGATGACTTATAGCAGATACTTGACTCCAGATACTTGGAATGGATTGACGGAGTGACAGATTGCTAATGGCAAACCTCAAGCATTTAATCCTGTGAACATTATATTATAGTGATTGTTATTGTTGTTGTTGTTGGTGGGTTTTTTTTGTGCAGTTTATATCTGTACCATCATACACATTCCATTGCTGTTTGTATTTAACTGTTAAGTAGGATCATGATGCTCAGGGGAGAGGTGTGGCTTAGGCAACAGAAGAACCTATAAACTTTAATGCAGATAAGGGTCAAGGTGTGGATCCAGAAGTTTGTTTTCATGATCTGATAACGATTCTCTTCTTTTTTTAGCATTTAACATTAGGATGACATTGTTGGATTGATTTATTTCACATATTTTTTTATACATTTTTGTCTACTAGAACATATATAGGCTATGCTTTAAAATCCTGAAAACAAAGGTTGTATTCTTTTGCTGTGATAGCTTTAAGTTTATTTCCTTTCTATCTTATATGAACAAATAGTTGAAAGTAGCTGCTAAGGCTATGACCTGCTCTCATTGTTTTACTGTTAATGAATTGAAATTTTTTCAGAATATAAGCCACTATTTGATAAGTGAAAAATGATTCATCTCAAATTCTTAGATTTTTAATAAGTACAGGTTGAATTTCACGTATCCTACGGTGAGACCTGTTGTAATTTATTATAGGAGTGTTGTTTACATTATTTTTCAAGTTATTTTTACTAGCTATAGTGTGACTGATTCATCGCTCAGTATACTGAACACAGATAACACTGACTGTAAGCACTCGCCCTGTTTGAATAGAGAATGGCATTGACTGATTGATATTGTAATTCTCACTGTGAAGTAATGTTTTACAGCATACGTAAAGACAGATCTGTATGGCCCTCCCTGCCGAGTACCTTCCTTCTGTATGGATCTGCCAAGTGCTGAGGACTGGTTAAATGCTGTCAATCATTGATTTTTCTCACTGACAGTAGAGTGATGGCTGTGGTGATTGAAGGAGTCAGGGTTTTGTCTTTCTCCCTTGTGCTGCACGGATTCAAGCGAGAAATCCTTACACCTTCTAAACCAGCCCATCACTCCCCCCCCCTTACTTCCCACTCCCCCTTTCTCTCTCTCTTCTAACAAATGGGCATCAACAGGCCATGAAATAATCAATGCTGATGATCCATCTTGGAGCCTGTCGATATGTTAATGAGCACGCCTCATCGTTATTGCTGCCGGGTCATAAATCACTGCCTTTTACCAGAATGCACAGCAGCTGGTGCAGCAAACCCCAGGCCAGGAATAAAACACTGTCTTTTAACGATTAATGTCCAAACATTCTGCTGCCCTGTGCCTTGATTGTTTTCAGATGCCAAAAAAGTAGGACGGATTGTAAATCAATAAAACAATAAGACAAAGTGTTTTAATAAAAGGAGAGGTTGCGAGTAAATCATTGCAGTGCTCCATTTAGCACTGCTTCCTGGGTAAGGAATAATTGGATACCTGGTACCCAGAAGTCATTTTTAAGGTTATAAATGCCTGTGTCGGCTCGTAGTGAGAAGCAGGTTAGCTTGCAGCCTTACATTTTTCAAATCTGCTTCTTTTTTCCCTTTTTTTAAGGGGCCCAAGCAAAGCAAAGGGAGGGTATAGTAGCTATTTGTTTGGACTGTAAATCATCATGATGAGATGATGGAGATATATTGTGGAAAAAGAAGCATTATTATTTCCATATGCCCTCTTCTTGATGTTATGTTTACTTATTTAAGTATGTTTAATCCACCTTCCACATATATCACACATGAGCTCAATATCCACTTAATCATTCAGTTCTATTATTCTTTACATAACTATTGATTTGTGGGCTTTTAACAGCCTATATTTATGCAGTTTCTTTCTTAACCTTTGATGGTGGTATGTTCGTCTCCCTGCAAACCTCTAAGGTATAAATATGAGTTTAGTTTATTATTTATGGACGCCAGTCCATACAAACCAGCTTGTAAATTCAAGCTATGCACAGTAACATACACTGGGCACCTGGAATCTTTAGGTTGTGCAATGAATTTCAATAAATAGTGGCTGGACCCTTATTTACCTCAACTGCAGATGGTAACTGGTCTTTATTAGAAGCAGGTTTTTATTTCCCATTCCCTCTGGCTGATCAATGTAATTGGTCATGTGTACATGCGACCTACTCCTGTTGGCACCACCAAAGTTACAGCATTGCTCTGTTAATATTGTTTGGAGTGGTAATTCACACTTGAGGGTGATCAGCAGGACAGTTTGCCTTTAATTGTGTAACTCAATAGTTTAACAACGAGCAAAGAGTCATCCTGAACACTGTGTTAGTATGTCTGCACTAACACAGGGACAATCCAGTTGCCCGCTGCATTCATAGTGTCACAGCTTTGCCAAAGTAAGCAAACAGACTGCAAACCTGATTGAACAAACAGAATAGTTTGTTATATGACACAACATGACATGGCATCTATCATTAGTGGTTTTAGATGTGCTACCTGTGTAAATCATTATATACATAGTATGTTAAATGTTAAATATAGTGTATGTTAATATGTTAAATTTGTCTTTCTCCCTTGAGGTTGACACTTAGGTCAAAAAAATAGGACATATGATGCAGGTAATTGGATCGGGTTGTTACATTCTGATTTAAACAGCACTGTGGTTATGAAATGAGGCAGTTATAATCTTCCTTAAAGTCATGAACAGGATGTTTGACATCTAAGCAGAGTCTCCCATGCAATACTGAGTTCATTTAGTGCAGTTCTTCTTCTTTTTATCCTCTCGCCCAATGTAAAATGGGAGGATATTGATGTCATACTATGCGTCTGTCCATCTGGAGGACTTTCCATGAGGTTTTACCTTTCTAGTCTATAGACTCCAAAACCACTCGTTGAGCCATGAAATTTGTCATATGTGTTCTTCACTCCTCAAAGATCCGTAACATGATATTCATATTCCTGGATTTTTAGTATCATTTGTACATTTTGGTTGTATTTATCTGAAGTGGAGAGTAAACAACGTGGAGGAGTTCAGGATGCTAATGCTATGATAATATGTGCTAATTATATGCAGCCTCTTTTTCATGCCTTATTGGCTTAGCCTAATCATGTCATCATATGGTGCTGTGTGATTGGCTATACCTACTTGACCAGTATTGAGTGAAATGGAGCACGTGGGGATTCCTCATATCTAGGAATTGACTTAGGTCATTGGACAGCTGGCAGTAGCTAGATAGTAAGAAACTGAGGAATCCCAAATTTATAGCTAAAGAGCCAGTCTGTTTGTAGTAACATCAGTTTTAGGCTACAGCCATATTGATTAGACTGTGATGCCAACTTCTGACTGACTGAACATTGTCCAAAATGTTGGTCAGGGATGACTCATGGCCATACTCATCATTGAGCAATAGTAAAGCCATACCTACTGCTCAGCAGTATTGCTCAAATATAAACAACATGGTTGTACTGTGTTTCCTTATGATTATAGTGATGTTATACATAATGCATTGATATAAGCAGGTTATGTAGTATGGGTGCATTATGTAGTAATATTCTTGTACACACATGAGAATAATATGATGTGAATACCTTGTAAGTATGCATTATATATGGCTTATTTTTATAGATTATATAAATAGAAAGACATTATGTAATATACACCCTTGTACAAGAGTGCAGTATGTATTTTCTCTCATTTTTTTTACAATGGAAATCTTTTGTTTCGGTTCTAGGATGTGGTTACCAAAAAGTGTTTGTAGAAATGTTAATGATATCAGTCTCTTCCAGCATTTTCATGTAGTGAGTATTGTTAATATTGAAAACATATTTTTGCAGGAATATGTATTACATTGTTATTAACCCAGGTGTGACTAAATGTTTTTGGATAAAAGTTTAGGACAAGACCTCCAAATTAGGGCAAAATAATTTTGCAAAAGGTAATAAGATGTCTGCTGAAGGGTTTTCGGTTATTAAATGGGGCTGTAATGTTATCTAGATTTCTAAATTAATTTTATATTTTCATTAATGGTGGGAGGGTAGGTCTTGTTAGCTTTTCCAAAAAGCCAATTGAAATATATCCTCTAGTGTGATATTGGTTATTTTTTAAACCCTTGTGATTTGTTAGGTGTCATTTTAAAATGTAGTGTAATAATAATTACATTGTTTTATCGAAACAAAAATGTAGTTCATGCAGGCTTAGTCTACTGAAATTAAAATGTATGACTGAGGAATAATACCCTTGGTTGTTTTTAATATCACCATTAACTGTGGTATCAGTCTTGTGACCTTGCGTTCAGTCGGGCTTGTAGATTGCAGCATAACCTCTGTGTCTGTCTCTGGACCTCTTAGACCTGAACAGTTTTATGTTCTAGCCCTTGGACTTGCTGCAGATGATGAATCATAAAACTGTGGGTTTATAACAATGTTAGCAACTTGAATACTGTCCCTTCTTTCTCATACATATGTCCTTACAATGTCAATATCTGTAGTTAACAGACTTGCCAACACCATATATTTCATGAAACCTTGCCATCATAACCCAGGGAAACCACTATTTGTTCTTAGGTTTTCAATAGGTCTCAGCTTAGACTGAGCTAAACAAGTAGTTGTCATTGAGGTGATATGGATGCTTGTTACAAACTTTCCAAGTGATAGCTGCAAATGCGGAACACGACAGGTGCTTTTTTCTTTTTTTGGGGGGGGGGGCTTGTAAATTTGCTGTAGCTTCTCTTGGCACATTTCTGTTTTGATCTGGTACAGAGGGAAAGCATGGCCACATTTGTTCACTTTTTTTGTGTCTCACACACTCAATAATACACCAGAACACCATAGTAGTTAAGGATCCTCCCTTTGGTTTATAGAACCGGATACCATGTGCAAGCATTGGACATCCCAATTTATTTACAGGAACTGAATTTACTTCAGACTCTGACAGCCTGAATTCCTGCGGCCTCTGTAGGGTTTAAATCATGCTTGCGATATAGTGCAGCTCTGCATTTTTTCTCCCTCGGTGCTAAGTATTATAATGATGAATCTGCTACTCTGGCTTATGCCAGCTCTAGGCGGACATAACAGCAGTTGTTTAAGTTTTCCAAAATAAATAGAGAATATTTCAATGGAGACAGATAGCAGAGAGGAGCCTGGGAAATTAAATAGTTTGACTTGTGGAAGTTGCCTTTCTAAATTGTTTTTGTTACTAAGATAAGGAACATTAACTCCAGATGTCAAAGAAAGTAAATAATATATCAGTTGGTGCTATAAATGCCATGTGCTGAAGGACCAAATGGAAATTTTTATTTGTTATAAATGTCATCTGTCAATATCTGCATTCTTCCATCAATCGTTATCTTCCATATCAACATATATGTAACGATCCATCCATATCAAACATTATCTCTGTTCCCCCTTGATTTTCAGATCACATCTGTGTGTATTGCCAGATGGTCCCTGTGCATCTGGTTATTAGCATGAATTTATTGCTTATATACAATTTAATTAGACAAGTTAGCCATCTTACATAGGTTAAAAGGAGGAAGGTTGACAGTTATTTCCTGACAGTGATCTATATTCAAAGCAGTTGATTCTGCATATTCAGTGGTTATTGGCTAGGCAGTTGTATTTTACTGTTTTTGTAGAAAGATTTGCCACATGCAGGAGGTACACTTGGTTGGCTGTAGTGAAAAAAAATGCGTTGGATGCTTTATGGTAAGTCGTTGGTACTGAATAAGAAACAAGAATCATGAACTTACCAATTCATAAAGGTAATTTACATGCTAGTCAAATTATAGTTTCTGTGACAAAGCAATCATAGTTTAAAGTTTTTCCAGTTTTTCCAAATAAGGAAACTCCAGCTTCATATTTAAGAGATGCATATGAAAGCGCTGCACATGCTCTAACTGAGAACAGCCACGGCCCGAAGCATCATCTTTTTTGGTTCTCCATCTCACCGTTTCTCAAGCGGGACCTTCAGTGGGAACTGGAGAGAGTTTGGTTGACAAGGATTGTATTTTGTTTTTGGACACAACTCAAAAATTCATATAAATGCCCTGTCATTTTTTTAATAAGAGATAATAATGATGTCATGACATTTTGTATCCCAAAGGTCAAATTCACTGTGACATAATACAGAAACACTCTGGTGATTATTCAAAGGCTTAACAGAGGAACAGAAGGTGAGATTGTGACTATATTTGACATTTGATCAGATACTGAATTGGTGGCAGTAATCTTTGGTCCCCACATTGAAACTGTGGTAATAATATAGATTATCTGTATGCTGCCGGGTTGGAGATGTGTGTGAGTTAGAATTTGTGGTGTCGTTGCAGAAACATCCACATTTGAAGCATTGTTTACTGTCTTTACTCGTTCTGGTTTAAGACAATAAAGTCTGTCATGGCAGAATTAACTTTATCGGCTGAGCATATTAACGCAATATAGACACAGTTTCACTAGAACAATATATTTATTATCATAAAAATGGATGTAAAATTTGAAAAATATATTCCCAAAGTTTTTAAGCACTATTTCAAAACTCTTGATTGTGTCAACATCAACACCCAGCAGTGTACACCCTTATGTCCCACGTGGAAAAATTCCATACCGGTATGGATGGGGTCAGTGGCCTATTAATTTGCTAAAGCATGTTTTGAGATTGCATATAATTTAGGCTTTATGATATTAATGAGGATATGGGCTTATTAGGGTTCCTGGGAATAGTTGTTGATGGGAACAATCTGGAAGGAGTGAAAAATGATTTAACACGCTCAGCAGGAGTGCAAGATTGGCCCATTGCAGTGTGCTTATATTAATTATTGTACAGCAAGCCAGCTTGATAGTTTAGCATTGAATCGTGGAATTAGTGTGATTTTTGCGGCCTTTGTTGTTGTAATATAGTAAATGCTAATTAGGCTCCACAGCCATAATTAGAACCTTTCTCTAGACAAGCTAATTTAACTAGTACCACAGTAAGAGCATCAAGAAGATCAACACACATACACCTACTCGCGCACCCACATATATGTGTGATATCGCACATCAATATACAAACATCTCACCTTATAATTAAACTACACTTACTATCAGCCGAGACAAATGTGGGGGTTGCAGGGGGTCGTTTCCCCTAATATGTTAACCATTCCTTTGTTCTTGGGCGCTTTTAGAAAGTGTGTGTGTGTGTGGGGGGGGGGGGTCTTAATGGGTATTTTATTCAGGATACACAGTCAGAAAAGTGTGTTAAAGTAATAAGGTAACTACAGGTAGGAGTTGCTGTGACATGGGACAATTTGTCTACTCAGTATTGGAAGATCTACACTTGAACAAAAAGCAGAGATGCTCAACTATAATTTCATTTATGGCTCAGTCACACTAGAGTAAAAAATAAGACTGTAGCCTCCTTGGCACTATGAAGAATTGGGGGCTCCCTGGTGATTACACTGATTTTTAATCAGCCCCAAACTTCTGGGCAACACAGGTTACCTACTGGGAGGCAGTCTTTCTCTAAACAGTCGTGGTGCAATTTGGGCTGAATGCAGTCACTCCCAGACAGATTGGTGAAGTTTGCTTTGCTGTCTGATTTATAATTGTGGACAGACTGCCAAGTCAAGAGTGCAACTCATATGCGACATGTCTTTGCAGAAGGGGACTTGGCTCAGCTTGTTGGCAGTTGGTTGTATTCTGGTTGTGTCGCGATTTTAAAGAAAGTTTGCAGAGTGCATTTGTCATTTTGCAGTTAAGTTGCCATCCTGCAGCAACTACGTCACTGTGGAGGAATTTTTGATTTTCTGTTTCAAATCTATGAGGTTCTTGCTGGACTCTGAATGTAAGTAGTGAATGTGAATTTCTGTTCAATGTGAATTTCTTTGTATGTAGATTTGTGATTTTTTTTTGTGCCAATTTATCAGAGTTAATTGCTGTATTATCACAAACCAATAACATGTAATTGTCAACATGACCCCATTCAGTGGCAAACTGATAGCAGACTGACTCCGTCTTATTGCCGTTTTATCGCCGTCTTGATGTGTCAAAGTTGCTTTGAAGACAGCAGCTGACTGCAAGTGGTTGCAGACCTGGTCCCCATCTTCGAAGCAACTATTTCGAAGGTAAAACGAGTGCAAGATCTTTGCACACAGTTGTAATAATTTTGTTCACGTCGCAGTCTCCGGTTTCTCCAGTGTGACTGTAGCATTAATAAATGTAATGAAACGTATAATGACCCCTGAAGAAAAAAAAAATATCAGAAATTAGAGAATGAAATCATCAGCGCTTAACTATATGCAATTAAGTATAATACTTTAAATAATTTATAGCAGCAGAAACAAATGGATGTAACCTATCTTTCCAATTTTGGAAAGAACAAAATTTGCTATAGATTTTCCTTTAAAAAAAAAAAATTTTTCTACTCAGATTTGGGTTTTTTTGTTTTTGTTTTGTTTTGTTTGTCTTTTTTTTGTGATTAGTTATTGAATATCAAGTGGGAGTCCACCACAGGCTGTGTGGTGAACTCCCTACTCTGCTTCATAAGGGATTAAGAAATGTTGAAGCACTTACAGTACAGGCTGAAACACATCTCTTTATTTCTGGTGCTAGATGTAAGTAATCGTGAGTGCTGATGATTTCATTCACCAGTCTGCATTAAAAAAAAAAAGTAATAATAATAATGGTGTCTATGTGGTAAATGCTTTGTGTCAGCAATGACTCGTACTTGCACGAGGTGCATGTGAGAGAGCTATTATTTTCAGTTAATGTAATTTTGTCATGCTCATCCTTGTTGCTGTCTCCCGTGTTATGAGGGATCAGAGTATAGCATTCACATCAGCCTGCAGCCTCGCCTGCCACTCACCCCAGCAAGCTGCCACCTCGTCAGTGGCATGGCATCCTCCTTTGGCCCGCACGTAAACCCGGTGCATGTGGGCAGTGTTCTTTCTTCTCACAGCAGACATACTTCTCAATCATACACTGACACATCTATCAGCAACTGACATGCAGTTGGACAGTGTTTAAACAGATGGCAGAGAAGAAATGGCTTCAGTGGCTCATCTGCTCACACCGAGGATAACAGTTTGATTCACTCTTTACTCTTCATTATTAAAATAATAATAATTAGAATTTTTTGGCATAGAAATGTCTGAGACTAGTTCTTAGGTACGTGTAACTTCATGAAGTGCAACAAAAAATAGTGCATAACATATTCAGCATAACAGTTTTACATACACTGTTAGCTGTATTGGTGTCCTTCAAGCTACTGTCAGCACTTCCTGTTTGTTCGTGTTGGAGGCTCCTCAACAGGTCCAAAACTAGAATGAGAAAAGAAGTCTACAAAGAAGACAAAAGGCTAATACCTGTCACAGCATTCGTACAGTGATCACTGATATTTGCTGATTATTATTGATTTAAGAGACTCATCAGCCTCATTGTTCTAACAAGCCAGCTTTCACTTTCCTCAACCCAGGAGAGAGTGAGTGGGGTTGACCTAAAGATATACCAAGTTATAGCTAAATTATCTACATACATTTATTATTTATGTTGGCATTGGGGACTGCTATAGTTGTCTCAGTACACATTAAGCTTTTGGCTACGGCCTTGGGGCCTTCTGTAAAACACTTTATCATGTTTTTAGTCCTCATGAATAATTAAAAACTTAAATTACATGCCATGTACAAAATTCATATGCTGGGGGTTGGTGGGAAAAGATACATGAAAATTAATTTTCTTTTCTCTAAGAGTGTGACGGGAAATCAATTAATCTCTGATGTATTATTTCATGCAGGGCAGGGTAGCAGCAGCAGAGAGAGTGGCTACAGCTGTTCTCATTGGAGAGGCCATATATTATACTTGGCGGCTTTGACAGCTTCTGAAGGAAAGGGCTGAAGGATATCAGGCAGGTGAAGCAACTGTAAAAAAAAAATAAAAATTTATATATATATATATATATATATATATGTGTGTGTGTGTATATGTAAACACACACACACATACATACAGATACAAACTGTTTCCAGGGACTGTTAGAAACTGTTCAGCCAGAGGAAAGCATTAATGTCTTTTAGGACCCCTGTTTCTCTTTCCAAAATTCCCAAAAACATTGCCACTCACAGCGGACATTAATATCGATACCCCTTTCAATGGTTCACGTTTATTTGATTAACTAGTCAGATGCTTTTGTCCCTCCGTGTGCAGTTTGTTTTCTTGTGTCTCCCCTTCCGTTTTTGGTAGGTAGGAGGAGCTGAGATTTACAGCCCGTCAGATAAATGTGTCCAGGTAATATAACACTGGCGATAGAGTGACAGAGCTATTTACTGCCTCCTTTAAAGTTTATAACTTGTCACAGTTTGCAACTTGTGTGTGGCTTCCCAATTTCTCAGCACAATGTCTGTAAATAGAAAATTGTCCACATAAATTATGACACTTTTAAGGGGGAACCAGAGAAATGAGAAAACATTCACCAAAGGTAAGCACAGTTAATGGAAGAATAATACACAGGTTGATTAATTCGGTAGCATTAACAGTCGGTAGCATGAACAGAATAGTGTGTGTTATTAAAAAAAAAGTTATACTTGAATTCTTTTTAATTGATAGAAATATAGGAAAGTGGGTGACCATAGATTAATGGGAGCTTTCGTCATGAAAGTGCTCTGAAAGAAACCATTCATCTCACTGACTAACTGAAAGATGGATCAGCAGACTGACAGCCGCTCTGCTGCTGCAGAGTGACATGTGAAATGTGTCATGTCACTTCTTGGTGATGTTTGTGTGGTCAAAAAGTTACCCTCTAACTGTACTACAAAAGAGGCAAAAAGAAAGAAGTTGATCTTGAAAAAGTATGCCTTTTGTATAATAGGATGTCTTTTAAATATAGTTTTTAAACACATTAAAAAAATCCAGTCTTTTATCCTAAATATTAAACATAGATCTTAATTTAGACATGCACACTGTTGTCTGTTTGCTCTTGACAGGTTTAGACTTCTGCTTTTGTAACTTAGTTTAAAGGCCGGGTCTTTTATCCATTTTCCTTGGAACAGATACGCATTGTGTCCTGCTATAAATTCCCTTCCATTTATGAACAGATTTCGCTGGTCAACAAGACTGGTAATCAACAATCAGTAAACATCTGTTACTATCTATTAATAACCCAGCATTACAGATTTACTGCTGGCCCGACGGCTGTTGAAAATGTATTTCTGCCTCTGATGAGGGGCAGCTTGGAACGGGCAGCCAGTGCCATTTGTAAATGTGAGACAAATTAGAGAGTGGGAGACAACTAAATTAAAAAGCCAAATGACCGAGGCCAGATGGAGCTCAATATAACAAATGGAACAAGTTGTGGAGGTGCCAGTTGTACAGACGCTGAGGGACACTGTGGGGGAATTGATTCAGGCGAGCCATTGGGTGAGCAGATGAAAAGGTTATATTAACACTTACAGGAGGCAGAAAGCGGGCCTCTGTGCCCTCCAGCTTTATGTTACAGTCATTCACACATATGGATGCTGCTGTCCACATCATCTTTTAAATGGTGCTGTGTGAACATCGGTGTGAGAAATAAACACAGTGTTGCACTGAGTGCATCTGACATAGGGCACATTGTCAGCCACCACTGTCAAATGACATGAATTTAGTTCAACGGTGTCTGGCCGTCTTTTTAATTTGATGTGGAGACAAACAAGTTTAGTAAATTTTAGGTTTTAAAATGTTCAAATTTTGGCATTATTGCCTAATAGACTTATGGTGCCCTTTTGCTCCAAAATAAAGCATGTTATTTTAATTTAATGATCAAGGAGACATAGCAAATGTTGCCCCATTCTGGTTGTTTGTTGGTGATATATCAAAACTGCAGCTCTCTAGGTTAAGACACATGAGCACATTTGTATCTTGTAAATGGGTATGCAATGCTGGGGTGACGAACACATTTGTTTGGGTTAAAGACTGCATGTTAATGAAATAGATCACAAACATTGCCATTATGATAATGGATTACAGCACTCCCCTTGTAGCGTAATATTTTATTTATGACCTTTTTGGATTAGGTGAATGAAAAAGAGGAAAATGTAGGCAGTGTTCCGCTCTATGGACGTATTCCAAAGCCAGAACAACCAGTATTTACAGAACGCATTTTTCCCTGTGGCATGTTAAGATCAGGGAGTTTGAGTGGGAGATTAGCTTTGGGTTAATGAAGTCTGGAGTCTGGAGAGAGATGGTTATTACTCTGTAATGTAGAGTCTTTTAATTTCCAATGTGGCAGTCAGGCCTAATGTGTTATTTTACATTCTGTTTTAGATTGCACAAAGTGGTCACTGCTATTTGTCTTACTCATTTAAATTGCCATTATTCAGATGTATTACGAGATGATACATTAGGCTGCACTCAATGCTGCTTGCCTTCCTGGTTACTGAATAATAAAATATTCCTCACCAGGGACAGTAACACAGCAGTAATATTCTCCTGAAAGCCTATCGCAGTCTTTTTCTTCTTCCCTGACATACATAAGCTGTTAACACATAATATACCACCATTTGTTTCTTTAATCTCTGCCTTTTATCTGCCTTTTTCTGCTCTTGAGGCATCATTATGGGAATCTCTGTTCTCATCACTCACTTGAAATCCCATTTTTGTTTTTTTTGTTTTTTTGTTTTTTCTGTAGGAGATTTCTTTCCTGTGTAGTTACTTACAGTGGTCCTCTTCTCGCCTCTTGCTTCTGATAAAGGAAACAGGACCTGACAGAGGCTATTTGTTATGGGGATGAGACAGGGGTGACACGCACTAGATTATAAAATGCAGAGACGTGCAGAGGTCAGATAAACAATTTGCCACCGAACTTGGCTACCCATGATGCACTCTGCTTGCCATCTACTTGGTATCAGTGAGAAGGGAGCAGGAGGGAATCCGCGGATCTAAGGGGAGGAAGGTGGGAAGGATCATGTGAGTAAGAAAGGGGGGAGCACAAGAGCACAAAGGAACTGTGAGAGAGCCCCCCTGGCTGATGGCAGTCAGGTTTGCATTTTTTTCCCTCCCTCTCTGGGTTAATTCACAGGATGAAAAGCTGCTCTGTGTGATGTGTCATATATCAAAGACAGGGCATCAGTAATCTTTGCTCAAGGGCACAGATAACAGACAGATAGACATGTGAATGAGATGAAAAAAAAGCAACTCATCCCTTTCTGCTACCACCACGGAGGAGATAAAACAAGATTTATGACTCATCTCAGACCACATACCGGCTGTGTGGACCATTTTTCACATGCTCCAAAAATTGGTACTGGAAAGCAATCTGCTTGTCAGAGTGTCCATCAGGTGCTTCAGGAGGAAATTGGGTCCTTCGGGCTTTTTGCTCTGCAGTCAGCTATTTTCTTTATAGCAGTTTTGTTTTTAATGGTATCCATAAATATATGTAGGGTTATAAGTACCTTTATCACCTAAGGAGCTTTTCCTCATGATGTGGCCTGCTATGCTCCGGTGGTTGTTTCCGAAATGAAAGCCATCCTTTGCGGACACTATGATCCAAGCGCTTCACAGTGGTGAATATATTGATGGACAGCGTGGGGATGGAGTGACAGCTTCCTTGTTGAGATTGACTGACAGAAATTTGCTCTGATAGGCAACCAAATCAGTTTTGTCTACCCCATTAGAGGGTCACCTCGGATTATGCAGGGCACATTTAATGGCGTGTTATCTGCAAACAAACATCACACCATGCTAAATGTTAGTGCAGGTGTGCACCAGATAATGATCAGCTGTTCTCCATGGTGTACACAACTATACCTTTGTTTCTAAACCTGCAAGTTTCATGCTAAGTGCATATGCGAGTACCTTGCTTCGTGCATGAATCAGCTAGGATGTCAAAAATGTCTCGCTGTGTTAAAACCGCCGATAAATGCATGGGACAGTGCAAACAAATAAGCAGCATTACTCAGTGGTTTCAGTCATGATGACGAAGGGTGGCCCAAGTCTTCTCTAAATCTTGTCCAAAAGTTTCAAATCCATCCAAACTGACTCATCTGTCAGTTTGCACTAAATGTGTACATTTAGTATTTTATTCATTCTGTTTTTGCACACAGTTAAATATAGTAGTTAAATAAATTGTAAGCAGTATATTATCAGTTTACTTTGAATGTTTGGGGTACTATTTAAACAGGTGGTAGAAAAATAAAACCGCTGCATTCAGCAAATGTGTAGAATAGACTGCTACTGGTTAACTGTTTGATTTTTCAAGTGCTTTCCGACTGGGTATAGGATATTAGAGTGGCCCTGCTGTGTATGGAGTGTTGATAGCGCAGGGAGCTGCATGACTCTCTCTGTTATGGATCAGGTTGCACTCAGGGAAACATTTGAAGGCTCCGCTGGGCTTTCACAGTGCAGAATTTTTCCAGGGGATAGAGGATCAGCTTAAAGCAACAGGCTTGTTGACTTTGATATCCTATCTAATACCTGCTCTTCCACAAGTTTACACCCATGCAAACAGGCCTGACATTAGAAGATCCTCATTTGTGCTAGCAAGGGGATTTGGCCCGCCGCAGGGGGTTTGAGGTTTGTGTTTCTGCCTGTCATAGATGAGCGAGGGTTTCCACTATTTGGCCCGTGTTCCTTCCGCACCAGACTAGACTGTGAGAATGAGAAACAGGCCAAGGAGAGGGGATGGCACAAATACCTGCCCAGCACAGCAGGCAGATGTTCTATGAGGATCATTGGGAGTTGCAGCAAGGATAAGAGGACAGACTGATGTAAAACATGCCCTTATTTTGCACGTTGTCACATTTGCCTCTTGTCTCCTGTTGCTCCTTGAGCCCTGTCCTACCTGCTGTTCCTGTCTAAACTACTTGCCAACTGTGACATCTGTTCAGAGATGAAAGCATAGGCGAAATCTGAATGTCAATATCCTTGCCGTGGACAGACAAGATGAACAAACGAGCAGAGTGTCTGTCAAATGAAAGGTTACTGCGCCACATTGTGTGCTGGAGAAATGACCATTTTTAATCAGACAGTGGGGGACACATCTGTCAGAAGCTCAGCAAAGCTGCAGTTAAGAGCCGAGGAGAGCAGAGACTGATCAGTACAAATCATTCACCGCTTCCCCTGCTGACAAAACAGGCCTGACTGTGAAAGGCCATGAGGGAATTAAATATGACTTTCCTAAGGTTAATCTTAGGATGCCAAGATGAAAAAGGGAATTACATATCTGTAGAATAAGCGTTGTTAAGCAGTTGCTAAATTAATCAATTACACTGTGTGTTATTACTGCTGGTTTCCAGTTTATCTTTGTTTATAATAAAATTCTTGACTAAAGGAGTAAAATGTCTGTTCATCACCCCATTAGCAGCAGAATAATGACCTAATATCAAAATTACACTTGATTACGTCTTTATCATGAGATTACAGCATGGATTGTCATTCCTACTAACTGTTAGATTTCATTATCCGTCCTTTTCATCTTGCATTGTGTTGGCAGGCTAAAAAAGGAACATGATAGAGAAGCCCAGATCTAACAGAACTGCCTTGTAAACAGGTGACCTTTTATCCTGACTACAGTTCCTACGTTGACTGTGTTTTTGTCTGATTGGAGCCCTAGTAAAAGTGTAAGTTCAGAACTTGGGGTTTGTCCTATCCAAGGGCCTTAACATTAGATTACATCTACAGAGGGGTTGAAAATGTTCAGAGCTGGAAAAGTAATTGCAAAGCTAAGGTTAGTAATTTTGTGGTATTAAATTGCCTGTCAGAACTAAATGAAGTAGGGCTTCTGCACTGCCAGCAGCCTTGTGTGGAGAGTGGTGTAGCTTTACGCGAAGAAGGTAGTATTTTCCTCCACCACATCATTTTATCATTCAGCTCAGTTCATTGTGTTGTTTTAAGAGATTTAAGTCTCATTACCCCAACCTAGGCCCTTTGTGATTTATACCGTTATTACAGCACTCTCTCTCACAATAGAAATGATGCATGAAACACATTTGTACTGTAAGACAAATGTTTCTCCAAGGGAAAGAGAGACACTGTAACTAGTTAAAGGGACCCTCATTAAGTTCTCGTTATTGGATAAGTGGCTCTCATTTTCTCTGTGAGATTCCAGGCCTGACTAACTGGTCTTTATACCTCTCTAAAGATTACAGTGTTACTTTGCTGCGGTGTTAATTTGTTCTTTGTGATGTGACCAGCAATTATGCATTTTTCAATGTCTAAATCTGTGTCATTGACCTCCAATTCCTGCTGAGTCCAACACCTGCTGAACACAGCCCTAAATTTGTCAGGGAGTTATATATATGGACCCATGGAGCCGCCTCTGCTCAGCCCATAGTTGAGCTATATTTTAGATGTTGCTCACATGTTGTTAGTCTGCCAATATTTACTTTTTTCTTTAAAGAAGTGTTACAATAATGAAAAAATAAATATGTGTATATATATATATATATATATATATATATATATATATATATATATATATATATATATATATATATTTGGATTAACTGACTCATTGCTTTATTCATAAAACAAGGGAGAACTGTGACCACACTGTTGCCGCTATAAACGCTATAATTATACACTGGCCATGGAGAAGATTTGTTTTCAATTATTTAATCTTACTCAATCTACCTCAACCTAATTAGAATTCTGTTTCTGTTTTGTAAAGCAAGAATACATTTTTTTCAATATAATAAATAAGATCAGATGACAATCTGGCTTATAAAGATAAAATAAAGAAAAATTACTAGTTTTGACAAATAAACCAGTTACATGTTTTTAAAATAGAGGGACAAAGATGGCAAGAGAAGATTGATTTGAAGTGTCTCAAATGTCCTCTTCGGTGGTTTATCCAAAAGCAATCATTTTCTTGAATTCATGGCTGAAATTGTCATTGATTTTCAGGATGACAGACACTAAGAGCCCCTCTATTGATGTTGCTATTGACAGTTTCAGCAAATTCTGCATCTAATTATCATTCCTGGCCAAATGATACACCTTTGTGTTCTGTAAGACAATGTCTTTGGTGCAGGGTGTATTGTTCTGGAAGGAGTTATTGAGCCGGGTGCCACTGCATTGTGATTTAGCGGAGAACATTCCTTTTTGTGTGGCATAATTAAACCTGTTATGGACTACTCCTAGACTGCTTAAAACATCAGAAAAGAAAAGATCTGTGTTTATGGCCTTTGTGTCGAGGGACTTTTCACTCCTTCAACTAAATAGCCCACCACCCTCCTCTTCCTCTCCTTCCACTCTTTACATTTTGTGCATCATGGAAAATAAACATAAGTCACTTCTAACAAAGGCAGCAGAGGGGATATTTTTTAGTGACCTGACAATGAACTCTCTCTAAATGATTGATAATATATTATTTCAGAACGTCCCTTAAATCTAAAGGATTGTCTCTATTATAGTTGCTTTTTTTTCTAGCTGTGCTCTGTGAAGTTTAGTTTACAGTCGCTCATGCTGCCTCCAGTGGCAGAAAGCACAGCTGCAAGTCACCCGCACTGACCACTGAAACACTGACAGACTCTCTGGTGGAGTGACATCTGAACCTGCCAGGGGCATGAACTTGCCAGGGCTTCCAGTGTGTGCCAGAACTTGACACCTCCTTAAGGGACTGGGAGCAAAGTGGTGGGTGGTACTGATGGTGAGGACCTCTGGGCTTTATGTTGGAGGAATAGTAACATAATGCTGGAGTCCCCTGGCTTTTCCCACAGTGGCCCTGAACCATCATTCTACGGCTCCACTCGCTAACTAACGGGTCTCTTGACTGTGGTTACAGGAAGGTCTTTGTTGGGAAGAACGAAATTCAGGAGGGGGGAAGTGGTGTAATCTTGGCTCTTTCCCGGATCAGTCAGTTTGGATTTCACACAGCCCCCCCATCAGGCCTGGGTTAGCCAGGGGTTCCTGGATACTTCATTTCCTAGGAAACGGGCAAACACATTTTGCCTCCCAGTGGGATCATAAAAAAAATAAAGGTAGCACATCCTTTTGATTGATTATTGAATGATTATTTAATGAGCTGCTAGCTATTATATTATTTACCAAACTACTTAATAAAATAATGAAATCCTGCATTTTTATTAAGTCTGGTTTTAGTTTTGCTAATAAGTTATTTATTTTGAACTTGTCTGCATAATATTTATAATATTCTTCCATACCACCTGTTCCCCATTAGGTACTGCAAAGCGTTATGTTTATTGTACTTGCATGACTGATATTCTCCTCCCATTGTGATGAATCCCAGAATGGTAGCTATCAAAACATCATGAATGATATGTCTTGGTTTGAGTCCACCAGAGGATTTTAGGAATTACTAATCTTCTGGATTCATTTAGCTTTTTAAATGAGCAACTTGTCAGTGTAACTTTTTGTAAACTGCAGGCACAGCAGGAAATTTAAGAGTTTAAAGCTGGTTTATAATGGGAAAAAAAAGGGGTGCGGGGGAGATGAAGCTAGCGCATCAACTTCACATAAATGATAAACTAGGCATTTTAGAAATCCTTACAGGTGTTGTATAGTCCTGGCTTCATACAAAGATAAATACCATTTAAATAATAAATGAATGCACAATGACCCTATTAGCATTGTGACTCTTAATTGCCTGCATCTTGTTCAGGTCCAAATGTGTGAGGCACAGAGTTTTGCCAGACCCTTGACAAAATTTAAGCGCTCTTTGGAAACGTGTACCTCTGAACACATCTCAACAGAATCTGACAAATTGTTGGCTGTCAAAATAGTTTCTTCAATAATTTCAGCCTTCAGTTTATCTGAGAAGAGAACTGAGCTCAAAATTGTGTTATTTTTCATCAGTACAGTATGTGTCCTGGAAAGATCATTAAAGTCATGTCCAATGTGAGTCATGTTGCCTTTCATTCAATTAGACAAAATCTAGCCCACACACATGACACTGAAATAAATTGATGTAATGGCAGAATGTGTTCCTTGAAATAGTAAGAGTTGAAAATCCACCCCTGTAATTTCAGACTTTGTACTTGGCATGGCATGTAATGTGATCTCAGTTCAGTCTGAGGAAAACAAATCCTTTTTCCCTTCTGTTTTACATACAAGTGTAAGGCATTTGCAGTTCAGCTCAGTTCAGTTTCAGGAGATAAAGAGAGAGAAAGTGCTTGAGGGGTTGCTGGTTGCTTCTCCACCTATGCTATGGTGAGCAGATAATTGCTTCATGGCCAGAAGGCTTTGATTGGCTGGCTAGTTAATGATCAGAGTAGTGAGATGTCTGGCTCTCTGTGGACATCAGGAACTTTATGGCAGAGAGAAGTGGGCGGAAGGTTTTTTCTTTTTTTTCTCTCTCTCTTTTTTTTAAAGTTGCTCCAGTTCTCATTTTCTTTTTGACCTCTTTCATGGGTTATAATGTCATGTAATGCCATGCAATTTTAAGTTAGTCATGGGTATTTCAAGCACTTGTGAGATTTGAAAATGAAAGTATAGATTTGACCACAATCATGCACTGTGGGTGAGGCGTCCAACTTAAGTCTGTTTCAGAGTTCTTCACCCTTTGAAAAACTTAACAGATTACTGTGTGCTTCAAGGTATTAGCCAACCTTTTCCAGCACAAAGTTTTTCTAGAACATTTGTTTGAAAACTTACTGGCTTTAAAACCTGCCATAAATTATTACGTCCCTCAAGCCTCCATTTACTCCATTTTCATGCGTAAGTCACAGTGAACGGTGGTTGTGCCAGTTTTGAAATTTATTCCCGTTCAACAAATATTCTGCATTTTCAATAATGTTGTAAGTTGATATACAGTGTATATTTAAATGTGTTCAGTAGGGTGCAAAACCAGAAAATTACCCAATGTTACAGTTTGACCTGCTTTTGACAGTTTCAGCACTGGCTTATACAGGTGGTAACTTTTTCTCCTCTAACTGCTGTTTTGTTGCTTGTTTGTAAAATTAAGCAATTTCGTTACCTGTGTCCTTCCATACAAGCCTATGTCTTCTTCTTTTAGCTGCTCCATTTAGGGGTTGCCACAGTAGGTCATCTTCATCTCACCTAAGCATCCTCCTCTGTCAGTCCAACCATCTACATGTCTTCCTTCACAACATCCATAAGCCTCCTCTGAGGTCTTCCTCCTTTTCCTTCTGCCTGGTACCTCTATCTTCACCATCCTTTGTCCAATATATCCATTATCCCTCCTCTGCACATAATCAAACCATCTCAGCCTTGCCTTTAACTTTGTCTCCAAATCACTCAGCCTGAGCTGTCCCTCTGATGCACTTATTTCTAAGTCTATTCCCATCACTCCCAATGAAAATCTTAACATCTTCAACTCTGATACCTCCATCTCGGCTTCTTGTCTTTTTGCTAGTGCCACAATCTCCAAACCATACATCATAGCAGGTCTCACTACCATCCATCCGTTTCACTCTCGCTGCTATCCTTCTGTCACAGATCACCCCCGACACTCATCTCCACCCACTCCGCTCTGCCTGCACTCTCTTCTTCACCTGTCTTGTGTTTTGGATGGTTGACCACAAGTATTTAAACGCATCTACCTTCACTACCTCTACTTCTTGTATGTTCACCTTTTCACCTGTCTTCCTCTCATACACACGTATTCTGTCTTGCTGCTACTGACTTTCATTCCTTTTCTTTCCAGTGCATACCTCCACCTCTCCAGGCTCTCTTCCACCTGCTCCCTCCTTTTACTACAATTCCCAGTGTCATCTGCAAACATCACAGTCCACGGAGACGCCTGCCTGACCTCATCTGTCAACCTGTCCATCAGGACCGCAAACAAGAAGGGACTCAGAGCTGATCCCTTATTTAATCCAACCCCCCACCTTGTTCCTCCCTCTTCTTGAAGTAAGCGTTCACCATAGCCATTTTCATCCTTTCCACAAAATCCACTACCATTTTAGTTTCCTACCTGTTCCAGCTACATGACCAGGGTCCCCGACAGTATTTTTCTGAGGCCCTTTTATAAAAAAAAAAAAAAAATTTACTACCATCGTTCCTTCTGTGTATACTCCATTCCTCTTCCTATATACATCATGATAGAATAACTTGAATCTCCAGTTTTCCTGGCTTTGCTTCCCTTCCACTTGGTCTGCTGCACACATAATATGTCTACCTTCCTTCTGTCCATCTTATCAGCCAACTCTCTCCCTTTACCAGACATAGTCCCTAAATTTAACATCCAGTAAACTCTGAGGATAACGTGCCCAAATAAACGTATTAATGAAATGAAATTAAAATGTCAGTAAATACATACATACATAGATGTATTTTTATCCAAATGAGTAATATTTTCAGTAATTAAAACCTCAAGAGTTTTTAATATTTGGCTATGCATAGTATTATAGTAATAATTCTAACATCTAGAATTTATTTGGTCCTGCACAGAATGCTGCTTACCAAACAGCCTGCTAAATATAGCTTCAGAGTTGAAAAAAATAGATTTTTAAGATATTTAATTGTATATTGTTCCTTCATAATGTCCTTGAAATGTTTTTGAGAAAGGAAAAAACTTTTAAAATGTAGCGTAGCTCTGTAAAACCAAAACCAGAAACAAAAAAAACTTTGAGCCTGTTTTTTTCACTGGGTTCAGTAAATGTGCAAGTCATAGCTGTGATTTGCTTTGGTGCATTAGAGACGATATTTTCTTGTTGTGTCTGGACAGCATATATCTCTTAGCTTAGCACATGTATTTATTATATCACAATTTAATGTGTCTGAATTAATATCTGATTTCATCAACTAGTAGTAATAATGAATGAATAATGTTTTCTTGCAAATCAACTGTTGATCAACTGGAGGTTGTTATAGCCTGTGTAAATGGCATATTTATTTTTCTTTTATTATATTCTGATGATGGCTTCTTTTTTTCTTACAAGTTTTTTTTTTTTAAAGCTGGGATATTTAGCTTTTAAATGACAAAGAAGTTTTTTAAACTTAATAAATGATTAATGGTGAACTCCATCTGAGATTTAAAATCCATAAATGTCATAGTCTGTATTATATTTGTGCAGTTATTTCATTCAGTGGTTGCCCCCATGGGTTTTCTATCAAACCATCTTTTGGGGTATTTGGTTGGAGATGATTGTGCATCAGCTTATCTTGAGGGAACAGTTTCTCCAGATACTGATTAATGCAGGTTGAAACTCTTAACTCTGTATGCAATTACTCTTAATAATCCTCCTGATCCATTTAATTATTTTTGCCTCTGTGCTGTATGTTGTGACAAATGCTGCTCTCTATAGTAAAGCTTGCGTGGTTCTAGTATTGCGCTTTTTGTAGGATAAGGTTTCAATATGCTCATTGCCCATCCCTGAATATTTAAGTGCCAAATAAGATAAAGTTAAAAAAAAAGAAAAAAGAAAAAAATGCATGCTTCCAGTGATGATGGATGAAAATCACTGAGTAACATTTCAGATTCTAGCTGGGCATTTATAATGTATAAATCCTGCTGACCCTTTTTGTTTACCATGTACAATGATTCAACAACCATAAAAGCTAGAATATTCTCCATGTCTGCAATTATTACCCAGGAACAAGAAAGTTTTTTTCTAAATAAAGAAGGTTATATAGTGTAATTTAATAAAAGGGTTAATCATATCTCAGTAGTGGTTCACTAAGGGTATCATTGACTGATAATACAAGTCTACAAGGTGGACGCTCACATAGGACTCTTACTCTTTTTTTTAAAATTGACTTCCCCACCAAATGTAACCGACGCCTTTCTTGTAATTTTATTATTTTACATAATAAAACACAATATAAAAATTAGTTTTAAATCTGTAACTGCATGCTTGCATGATTAGTTGAAACAACAAAAACACGTTGTTCTTGTTAGGATACTGAGTTACCAACATTTTAACCATGTGCCTAGAGAAGGCAAAGTACATTTTAAAGCAGAGAAGTCTTTCCACTACTGGAAAGTATGGCTCTTAGCCTTTTAGACGAGTGAATAAACATTTGGACAAGGGATGTTCCTGACAGGTAATCTGCTATTCATTTACACAGGAGGAAAAAAAATAGCCTAGTCATCTAGTCTAAAAGACTGAAAACCCTCAGAAAATGTTCAAAACTGAGCACACTTTTAATTGAAATATTTTGTTTCTATTTTAGGAGTTGTGTTGTATATAACATTGTAAGCACAGTGTCATATTAGTTTGCCTAAGCTTAGAAGCGCTAACAGTCGTAGCCTTAGTTTCTTTCATTCTAGCGTCCTCACCCAGGTGCAGAGGTGGCCAAAGTACTGACATTCTGTATTTAAGTAGAAGTACAAGTACTTGTGTTAAAAACTACTCTGGTAAAAGTTGAAGTACTGGTTCAACTTCTGTACTCAGGTAAAAAAAGTAAAAAAGAACGGGCTCTGAAATCTACTCAAAGTAAAAAAGTAAAAGTAGCTCTTTGGAGGACGGTTCCACATCTTTCTCTCTGAGTGAAGTTATCGCTCATTGTTTGCTCTCCCTTAAAATACAACAGCTGTACTTTTAGCTAGCAGACACACTGAGTGACAAACTGCAGACACGTTTTTTTGTCCTTTACGTTTTCTCTCATTTATTTTCCGCACCATTGCGGCATGTACCCTCTATGTAAAGTGCAACTTCTAGTGGCCAGTGGCATCTTAACATCTCTGAGCCGTTGTATATTAATAAAATAAGAATAGCATGTTTAACCAACTAGTACTTCTGGCGCTGAATAGCAAAGGTATCAACTTTTAGATGTCTAGCCAACTAGTTGCACACATCTCTAGTTTAGACAGGGCAATCAAGTAAACCATAAAAGTTACTCTACTTGATGTGTTTCAGCCATTTTGCTCCAAGAAGGGTGTTCTGTGAGATCTTGTCAATATGATTAAAGCTCATTTAGATCAGACATCTTTCTTGCACTCATGGTTTGAAGGTGTTCATCTGTATTTTTGTCCTTCTTCTTGGCCCAAAGAAAACCACAGGACCGTTCAGTGGTAAGCATGCAAGATCTCCAACATTAACACACACAGGCACGCACACAGTATCATGTTGTTGTGGACCCCCTTTGTCCCCTCTCTTTGCCCTGTCTGTAAAGAAATTGGGTAGATGTTTGTGATGGCAAAGATCCCACGCAACAAACAATGTGCAGAGTGAAAGGAGGATTCTTCCTCTTTTCACTCTGGAGCCTCCTAGTCCCCTGCAAGTTTACATGACCCTTCAACTCTTCTCTACACAAGCGCTTGAATTTTGTTCAGCAGCTTCTGTTTGGGTGTATAAGGAGGCATTGTTGCCTGGGTCACAGCTGCGGGATGCTAAGTTCAGGAGTTTACGTAAGAAGGGCCTTTCTAACGGGATCAGGCACAGTCTCTTGACAGATCATGTGAAAGCCACCGGGCCACAACAACAACACTTTGCGGCAGCGTGCAGGAATATATTTTTAAACAAACAAAATACCTATTTGAGGAAAGATGGCCTTGATGTTTGTGCTGTACACTGGCTTGTCATGAGAAAAAAAAAAATCAAAAAAACTTTCCAAACTTGTTTTAGAATGTTTGTTGGTAATTTATATCCTCTAAATTGTCTGCACACTCTGTCCTGTCTGTCAAATTTTTGCTAGAGTGATGTTGAGTTGTTTACTCAAGCACATCAACTCACTTTTCACTCTCACTTAAACTGAATGAGCTCTCTGCATCTACAATATTTCACTAAGCCTGTTTGTTGGATGTGTCCATCACTACATTTCTTGTTTAAGAAAGACAAGACAATGGATTTATTAAGAAGACAGATGAACTTCTTTTCAAATCCCATCATTCTGTTCAGTGTCTAAAACCTAGACAGCTGATGTGCATATGACAGCTGTCACATTCATCACAGTTCCCAGTCGCAAACAAGCAGAAACGCGTAGGCTGTTGTCTCAAAATTCACAGTGCAGCTTTCAGTAATGTGTAGCCTGCCATCAGGGTTCTGTGTAGGATCATAAAACATTTGGCATTTTGACTTGTGCCTTATGATTTATCTTGCCTTGAGACATAATTTGGTCTGAGCCCACAGCAAAATATATACTTGGATAAATGCTATGGCTTTGAGTTGAAATAAACAAATCCCTAATGCCCTATCAATGTCCTCCCTGTTGGAAACTGAATAACTCCTTTCACTTACTAAAAGGAATATATATCATCAGATAAATGCTCCCTAGAAATAGGAAACCAGGGACAAGCTTAACCACTTCTAAGCTTGGCTTCCCTGTAGACTTGTGTTTATGATAAAGGGTAATGAATGGAAAGTGGATTTTATCAGTTAAAGATGGAGGAATGGTTAGCTTGAGTGATGCTTTCTTGTCCCACATGGCACAATCAAGGCCTATTTTTGAAGTATAGTCCCTCATGTCTTTGTAGACCAATTTTTGTGGATATTGGGTGTGGGACTTTGCCGGCCCTGCGTGCTGTACAGTACAATCAAAAGGCCAGTTGAGTTATCTTAAGAACCAGCAGCGTTGTTTACCACGCGAATAAAAATTTGCAGAATGAAATCTGTTGTGTTTTTGCCAGCAATCTTCATGAGAATTAAAGAAAGTTTGAGATACAGACACCCCTGTTATAAGTTATTACCTTTCAAAACCAGTGTTTGTGTTTCATTTTTGCTTTTCTGACCACAAAGCCTGGCTGATCCCATTTCTCTTTCTTCATTTCTTCTCAGCTCGTCTTCTTGCCTGTCTTTTTTTTTCTTTTTTTTCTTCTTTTAACCTGACTCTCGCCTTGATGCTCCTGATGATAAGACCTGGCACTGAGTTGATTCAAATAAGGCTGTTCAGTGGTCGTGGCCACTCCCACTGGTTATATTAGATCACTGTTAGGAGAGGGCTTTCCTAATGGGCTGACAAATTAATGTGCAGCCTCAACCCTCTCTGCAATGATTTTTTTTTTTCCCCACATGAGCTTCAGTGAAAACATTCGGTCCTCCAGAGTAACAAGAGTGCATCGTAACACTGGGCGTTATTGAGTTAAACAACTCTCATCTGTTTTAATCTGTGACTATAATGGAAAAAACAATAATAAAAAGTTACTGCGGATCAATAGCCTACATAAACACAGCCCATCTGTCTGAAAGATTAATAAATTATGGTTTCATTCAAAGAGAAGGGGTAGACTTTCCAGTTTTGGTGATTTATTTTGCTCTTGCTTATTAACACCTTCTGTTGCTCCGGCACTGGACTGTTTTTGTCATCAAACCCTAATTGACTGCAGGATTTTGTTGAAGTGTATTATCAATCTCTATCTGTTTTGTACAGAAGGACATTGATCGATGGAAATAGCTTTTCTTTGTTGACCGAATTGGACAATGTTGTCGGCCACTGCTCAGGAGCTTATGAGAACCAAGCCAGCAGATCAATAAGGCATTGAAATAAGAAGATGAAATTCCCCTTTTCTCAGTGATTACAGTCTCAATGGCTGAATTTAGATTTCAAAAACTTTTTATTTTCCTTTGGCGCAGAAGTGATTCACTATAAAAAAATAAAAAAAAAATGGCCAAACAACCACCTCAAAGATTTTTCTCCCCGTTCTCAGCCTCGAGCCCATTAAAATTCCTCTGAAGTTTTTTACATATCACTACATCACATGCACATAAATTATGAATGTCTCATATAGCAGTCTTGCACTTGTAGCCCCCGGGTTCCCTTGAAACTGATTTGGTATCTATGAACTCTGTTGTTACAAGGGGCAGAGAAAATTGGAGTAATATGCTCTCTTTTTGATTGATCATTCACAGCTCATAATACAGAGTATGCCATAATAAAGATTTTCACCTTCATGTGTTACTCGGAGGCTGTGTTTGTTTCACCATTAATGATTTTTTGTCATAAAGTCTGTTTTAATATTCATGCCTGAGAACGACTTAGACACAAATGAGGCTACTTGTAGGAGCGCATACAGATGACATATCCTTCTTTCAGACATGGGCGGGGGGGGGGTTCAAATCTAGAAGTGTTTTGCACATGTTCTGCTTATTTATTTTGCAACAGTAATCAATTTCTGTGTCATGATTATGAATGATTGGGGTATTGCTCCAACCAATAAGGTGCACCATCTTTATCACAGCATGGGGGAAGGGTACAGATGAGTGTGAGATACAATGAAAACTTACTCTACAAGTTTCAGGGGGAGGACAAATTATGATGTTTGTTATATAATTAGAATTTTCAATAAAAATGGCACGTGAAAATGTAATGTCAGGGCCAGTTTGTCTACATTTACTGTACATTTGTCAAGAGTTTTAGTCTTGGGCTTGGCATCAAGCTGTGTCTGTTTTGGCTTCCTAGACATGATTTATCTCCATGAGTCCAGCTGAAGTGCCCCAGCTGTTTGCGTGACAGATACTTTTACACTGGCTAATGCCAAATATGCTTTGGTTTTCAGCATCATCCATCTCCACTGTTACATGACCTTGTGACTTATCATGATCTCCTCATTTCCTTTTTTTTTTTCCTCCCTCATTTTCAAAATAAACATTCAGTAATTGTTTTCTGATTTCCAGTCATTTTATCTGCACTAATTGAGTTCCCTTCATTGAACTTTGTGAGTACATTAACTACTTGTTCATGTTTTTTTTTCCTGACTGCAACAGCTTCTGACAGTCTGTTCCCAGTCATAACTTTATTTATAGCTTATTTACTACTCTTACATTTCCCAACGGTTAAACTAAACTTGGAGTTTTAAGCTTTTTAAAAAAAAAACAGGCAGTGTGTCGTTGTGCCTAACTCGTGTCTGTTCTTACCCTCCCCACACCCCCCTTCTAAACTTCTAACCAGCTGCACATCAAAAGCAGTATGATTTATTAGGAGTGCAGCTCCCCAGGACTTTGAATGACCATCGACTTGTTTATCCAACTTAACATTCTTGGCCATATCCATATATTTTTCTGTTTTCTCTTTCATGTGGTTCTGCAATGATACACTCACTGGCTGCTGGGATTGTGGTTGGCCTACAGTGAAAGCGTGTTGGCTGCTAACGTCACTCGTGAAGACATTGGGGTTGGGCTGTGGCAATGACATGGATCAGGCCTCTACCTGTTTCTTGAGGGCATTACTTAATTGATGTGTTCTTGTGCTGCTGTGGTTGGCCTGTGCCACACGGGTGGTGATTCTCTGAAGAGCAGGCGTCATTGACTCCTTTCCTCAGAGCTGCCCATCTTTTAGCCTTTAGAATCCCTCAACCCCCTTTTTCTCCCCCCCCCCCGCCTCTCTCTGTATCTCCCAAACGGAAAACATGTGGCAGGAGTTGTCATTTGTTAACGCATGCTAGAAAGAGTGAAACAGGCCAGGGGATGGCTCATCAGGAACACTCATTCAGGATGATGAATGTAGCCAAATACACATTTGTCCGTAAAAGTTGCCGAGTGGATCAGCATCATTAGGCATGAGGAATAGGTGGAGCCCGCAGAGAAGTGAATGCAGCAAACAGATGTTGCAGATTTTCACCAGCATCTTTCATCCAGAGTACTATCATTAATAAAGTTGAAGGTGATCCTTGTGTTTTCATCTAATAAGACCAAATAAAGTATGGTGTGACTCTCAGGAAATTGCTGAATAAACAGAATATTGCCATGGCTTCTTAAACAAGGATCCAAGGTGATCTGTCTGGTTTGAAGTCATTCTCAGCTACGTGGCTCTGTACTTCAGAGGAGTGTACAGCACATGCTTTATGAAGTCCTCAATAGTAAATTTTTGAAGAAAAAAATCATTCTCATTTCCTGACAACACTATAAACATGGTGATGGTGCAGTGAGAGAAAATGACAATTGTGCTTGGTGTTCTACAATACTGTGTCAATCTTGAGTCTTTGTGCTGAATGGTTGCTCCTGACACTTTGGGTATGTCAGGTGACTGAGCCTCATGTTCAGGCAGCTTGGCTCTGTTGTAGAGGGCCTCCATCTTTGTCAGCCTTGTCTCATCTTATAAACGGGCCCAGACAGAGAAGCTTTACCATGAATAATGCCTCAGGTCCATAGAATCCCAACACCTATAAATCTTAATAGAGTTTCCTAGATTCCAATGGGCGGCCACATCTCTTTCCCACCCATCCCAGCTTCATTCCACCTCCCATACGGGGTCTCCAATTTTCTCTCTGCAATGTAAAACCCACAGGTACTTGAATTTGCCCATGCCATGATTTACCTACAAACAGGATTACATGCATATAGCTCATGCAAATCAATGAAAACATGTCAAGAATGGTTAGCCTCTTGCGGTTTGCTAAATGCAATTTATCACTCAGGGAATCAGTGGAAGGGAATAGGCTAACAAATGGAGTCTGATCATTTGCGTTGGACTTGAAGAGTGCATTTTTCATTTTCTGTACAGTAAATTGCGCTTGTTTGTGAATTTGCTTCAAAGGGACTTGTGGAATCCTTGCTTTGCACATACATTTGGTATGGAAACCTGCACTTTCATGAACCGCAGTATGCTGTTTCCTGCAATTTCCAAATGGTGTTGTACAACATCGTATTTTGTCATATCTAAAATGTGTTAAATTAGCACACTTTAATATGTTTTGGCATTAGCAATAAGAATAGCTATAATCTGAGTGAGTTACCATGAGCTAAATTATGTCTTTAAAGGATAAATATGCCATACCCTTTAAAGAAATGTGGTTGCTGTGTAGTTACAAGCGGCATCACTTAGTTTAATATGAATTACATGATGGATTTTTATGCTTGCGCACTGAATTATATTAACTGGCTTTGAAGTGAAGGAAAATATTCTTATAAATAAACTGATCTCATCTAGTTTCTCATTCAGCAGACAGTCATCACGGATGCTGTGCATCATCCTAACTAAGATTAGGTGTGTTCTGGTATGATGAGCACAGATATTGACACTTTGAGAGATGTCTTGCTTTGATATGTCCATCTATGCCTTTGGACTGAGGCTGGTCAACATGATGCCCTCTGATTCTCCAAATTGAGCCTGATTCAGATTCATCATTCATAAATTGGGAAAATGCCACATTGCATGCTGAAGAGATGGATTTTGATTTATTTATAATTTAAGGTTTCATTACTCTAACTAAATGTATACTTGAATATGTAAAAAAAACAAGTCAAGTTTGAAAGATAAGAAAGGCAAAGGCTCTTTAATTTTACACTGCTAACAGCCTCAGTGAAAAGTTTTTTTTGCTCCGTCACAAAAAGCCATTTACTGAACGCAATGAATAGGCTGGTGCCTCGGCTTCACTCAAGATTCTCTTTGCATGCATTGTGCCTTCATTTAATTTTTGACCTGCATAAGTGTCAATCTTGGTTTTGATCCCAAATTCCAAAAATTGGATTCCTCTGATTCATTTGTTTTGGTATTGTTCCAAGGAATGCTCAATAAACAGCTTTGGAGTATTGTCCCATTAGGTCACAAACACATCCATTCACAGGGCAATGATTACTGAATGTGTCTTTAGAATCACTGTGGTTTATTGCAGTGCATGCTCCCACAACTATTTTCCTTTTCCTAGTTCAAAGATAAATTAGTGGCTTCTAAATAATGCAATGAACTCTAATTCTCTTTGATTAGTGGCAAGTTAGATGATAGCGACCCATTGAAATTGGTCATCAGCATAAATAATGACTGAATGAACTGATAAAATGCAAAGTTGCCGGCCATCATAAATCAAATGAAAACCACTTGGTGTGGAAGTCATTGGAATTAGAAGTCCATGCTCCTATTAATTATGTTGCCTTGCCAAGGCGACAGTGTTATAAATCAGTTGTGAAAGGTACTCCAGTCGGCTGGCCTGCCCAGCAAGGCCTGCTGCCTGCAAATAGCTCTGTATACCCTCCTAATTGTTTCTTAAACAAGCCACCTCTAGAGGCTGAGGCTGATGGACAGAGTTTAAGAACAGAATTGAAAATCTGGGAGAAGGTTGCACTGTACAAAGTTTGCACAATTGCATTAGAGTCCACAGGTCTCAGTCCATAACCAAGAGCTCTCTTGTTTTGTTATTTTTCATAAACAATGAATTTCTTTCTTCGCCATTTTATTCAGTGCTACAACTTATAACTCTTTCAGTATTTGTGGTGGCAATTAAAAGACCAAGTTAACTGTCTGTATTTGATAAACGTCTTTGAACTACCTGAACAGTTCATCCTTTGTATGGGACATTTTTGTAGGGAACATTCACACGTGTAAAATGCAGTGTAAGATACGAAAAGCAGTATGTGTTTAAAAATCATATTGTATTTTGAGAAATGATTAAAATCAAATGGTTAAATTTAGTTCAGATATACAGTTTGCACTTTTTTTTTTTAAAAAAAGTCAACTTTTGCACATTCAAAGAGAATCTCAAGTTCAAAGGTTATGCTGTTTCTCTGTGCTATTGTAGTGTCAAGTGCACTGAGGCAACTCTTGTTGTGATTTGGCGCTATATAAATAAAATTGAACTTAATTGAATTAAAAGGGAATCAAATTTTGAAATACATCACGTCTATATATGTACTGTATATGTGTGTTCATTTGTTCTTGTTTTTCACCACAGTAGGTTTACCTTTGACAGCTAGCCAGCTGTTCAAAAATATCCCATTTCTTGGAGTTAGTGTGATGCACAACTCCCTGGAAACAGGAGCATGGGTGTGGATGTGTGCATGCTCCCCTATAAAGGCTCCCTCCATCAATCACACACTGCTTATTAGGTTGTCTTTAACTGGACTTAGTTTGCTGGGTATGTTGTTTGAATAATTGCATTCCTGTGCAGTTTGCTGTTCCGCCATATTTGTCTCTACAACACAAACCTCGTATAAGGTCAAACAACAAGTTCCGATGCTGCCTGTAAATCTCAGCATTGAGATGTCAGTAACTTAATGAACCAGTGCTACAGTGGTGTAGGATTGTATGGTGTATTAACAATCAGGCATATTTTGCTTTGATGCCACCAGGCTCAACTGTCAGGTGTACTTAAGATCACTATAGAATGTAGAAGTTTTCAAAGTGAAGAGTCAGCAGTGTAAATAATAGCCTTAGTTTGAAGCAACTGTCACCAAGTGTAATGGGTCTGTAACCCCTGCAGCTCTATGAATAGTCCTCTTAGTCCACTGGTTATCTGTAATGGGCCTGAAATCTCAATCATCTAACTTTCTCTTGGATTTTCCCACTTTCTTTACATCACAAATGAATTAGTTAATGTACTGGTGACACCTGATTACTCTGGACTCACAATCTATTACATGGCCAGGACAAAATAGCTCTCTGTTTTTAAGCGAGGCCTCCTTTGTCAATCAATTACTCATCTCCCTCTGTCTCTCTCACCTCTTTACTTGGTAGTGTGGCAGTGTGTCCCCAAGAAACCATTCAGGCGGTAGAAATGGAGCAGGCCCAGGCCTCAGGTGTTCGTGTCACGGTGATGAATCACATAGAACACATATTAAACCTTCCTCATGTGAGAGGGACTTGTGTTGGGCTGCACCTTTCCCCTGCTGCCCCCCCCCCAAAAAGATCCATTGACGAAAAAAAAATTATAAATATGACTGTGTGTTCTACACATAAAGGCCGTCCTGTCCCTGAGAAATTGATTTATTAGATTCCCTGACATTTTAGTTGTGGTCGTTATGTTATATTTATGGGGGAATTGCTGGAGCCTCTCATTATGCTCTCCTAATTTATTTTACATACTTTTATGGCCGCTTGTGCTCAGCAGGCCTTTACGGCAGCTGTTATTGAAAAAGGGAAAAAGGAAAGCACATATCGATCAAGATTTACATGTTTATTGCCGAGACTGTGATTTATTCTGCTGTGTTTTCTTGTTTGGGCTAAGCTGCTTTTCAGGCAGTTGTCAAAAGCACCAAGAAACCTTATGCAAATACTTTTCATAACCCCTCTGTTTCTCTTCATGTTTTGTTTTTATTAATATATTTTCTCAGATATCCAAGAGCTGGCAGTGATATATAAGCTTTACATTATGTTTAGTAAAACCAGCTTATTTTTTGAAGCATAACAAATGCAATACAAGGATTACTGCAATACTTTCTAGTTTAAAGGACAGAATGATTAAATATATTTTTCCTTTTTCTGAATGATGCTGTAAGATACCTTATTCAGGTTGTTCTCCATGAAGTTATGTGGCCTTGGACATGATTAAGTAATAAAAACAATTAAATTAAATTACTTAAACTTTTGATGCATTAAATAGTGTCCCAAGATCATTCCTCAGCATAAAGGGTGTGCAATTAACAGCCGAGATGAAGCGGTTATGAGCTGCTTCTTATTAAATTAAAGTCCAAAAAAAAAGAAAAAAAAAAAGAGGTCTTTCCATGAAGCCAAAGAACTTGATATATGCTTATGCGGCTCTGAGCATCACCTACCATGAAATTTAGTGTTTCCAGGATATTTAACATTAAGACGTACTTAAAATTAATTCTACGTGCAATTTCTCAAAAAGAAAGCTGACAACTAATGTCAATAAATCGTGCTTGGCCCGAGATGTGAGGATCGTAAATCTGTTGCACAGTGCCGCCCCTCAGTGTGGTAGTCAGGGGTCGAATGGGGGTGTGAAGCAGGGTATAGGAATGAGGAAGATGGATTTGTTGGCGTGGTAAGGAGAAAGGGTGATTTGAAATCCCGGACACTGATTGGTGGAGACGAGGCCCAAATGTCCTTGTGGTGACATTCAGTTCCTGATATTTGTTTGACTTTAAATAACACCCTGGACAGGACTTGAGAGTGATGGCCACCAGGTCGTCTGACATTGCAGCCTGTGCCAAGGTGAGTGACTTCAGGACACTTCCTCCCTCTCTGTCTTCCTCCTCATCTCTCCATGTCTCTCTCTTTCTGTCTCTGGCCTGTCAATACACATCCACTTGTCTGATGGGTCCTTCCGAAGCTTACAGCTGACATGCTGGTGTCTTTATTTCCACCAGCAATCCTTTTAGAGTTGGCTTCGGTGATCAGTCATGCTGCTGACAAGCAACTCAGGCCTCAGCACCTTAGCAATCCTCCATTCACTACTCTGTCGTTACAAAGGGAAAAGGCTTTGTTCTATACTAGTAAAACTTGAGATTGACTCAGTTTTTTAGATATCATGAGACACTATTTGTCTCTTTGTAAAATAAATATACAGCAGTTGTTTTTAGAGTATATTATCTATATCCCGTGCATTTCTTTTCATATATTGTTATTAAATAATCTTCAGCCAAATATGGAGCTGTTAAATTACAGAAAGATTCAAATTGGTCTTATGTGTGAAACTCCAGATTTACTGTCCTCACCGTGTTTGGGATTGTTGTTCAGCTTTAATACATGGAGAAATGAAATAATTGTGTAGGGCAACATAGCCACAGACTGGTTGGAGTACTCATGCTAGCCTGTGTACACCACTGAAAGCACCTTTAATATGGACATATTGGCATCAATAGTCACCTTCACAGATGAATCATGTTTTCTTTTACATCACATAGACAGTCAGGTGTATATGCAACATACAAGATACAGTCCAGCATTTAGCAAGTGTGACCACTTCTATAAAAGTTTTGATGGTTTTATGTATTCAGGTGTTTTAATATACAGTTGGGGGAAATAATCATCTGATCCCCTACTGAATTTGTATGTTTGGTCATTTAGAAATAAATAAACAGTCTCTAATTTTCATGGTAGTTTCTTTTTAATGGAGAGAGGCAAAATATCAACCAAAAATCCAGAAAAAAATATTTTTTTCATAATTCATAAATTGATTTGCATGTCATTGAGTGAATAAGTCCTTGGTGAAGAAACCCTTGTTGGTAAGCACTGTTGTAAGACATTTCTTATAGTCTGCAAGCTTTTCAGGAGGGATTTTGGCCTATTCCTCTTTGCAGAAACTCTCCAAATCCTGTATTTTGTCAGTTCAAAGTTTCAGCTCCCCCCACAGATTTTCTATAGGATTGAGGTCTGGAGACTGACTAAGCCACTCCATGACCTAAATATGTTTCTTCTCTAGCCACTCCTTTGTTGCCTTGGCGGTATGTTCAGTGTTCTGGCTGAGGGAAGGAGGTTCTCATCCAAGATTTTACAGTCCATGGCCCCATCCATTGGCCCCTCAATGCAGTGAAGTTATCCTGTATTCTTAGCAGAAAAACAGTCCCAAAACATAATGTTTCCACCTCCGTGCTTGACTGTGGAGATGGTGTTCTTTGGGTCATGCTCAGCATTTCTCTTCTTCCAAACATGGTGGATTGAGTTAATGCCAAAGAGCTCGATTTTGGTTTCATCTGACACCAACACTTTCTCTCAAGCCTTCTCCGAATCATTTAGATTTCTGTCCATTAAAGCATAGTGTGTTACCAGTGGTGTTCTTAGTGGATGTGGGGCCAACTGCCTTCAGATCATTAACAAATGCCTTCTGTGTAGTTTTGGGATGATCTGCCACCTTTCTCGTGATCATCCTCACGCCATGAGGGAAGATTTTGCATGGAGATCCAGACTGAGGGTGACTGATGGTCACTTTATATATTTTTTCCATTTCTAAATAATCGTGCCAACAGCTGTCACTTTCTTACCAAGCTTATTGTCGATGTTTGTGTAGCCCATTCCAGTCTTGTGCAAGTCTACAGTTTTGTCCCTGATGTCCTTTGACAGCTCTTTGGTCTTGCCTACGGTGGTGAAGATGCTGGAATGGAAGAAATTGATTTTGTGGACAGGTGTGCTTCATATACATAATGGGTTGCGATCAGGAGTATCTGTAATTGACTGATTGATTGATTGTAATCTGTGAACCACATGGGCACAAAGCCAAGGTGTGTTTTAACACAATGCCCCAATCTTCCCAGGAGTGGATACCCTAGCAAATTCTAGTTAAATGTGAAATTAGAGTCAAATGTGTGGCCATCTGTTCAACAGCTACAACTTGGCTGAAATTGGATCATGCAACACAACAATGATTTCAAACGCATCAGCAAATTTACAGCATAATGACTGAAAAATAAGAGAATTGAACTGAAGCAAGGTGTAAAGAAGAGTGGCTAAAATTTCTTCCACAGTAATGTGAGAGACTGATAAAGTCAGACAGAAAATGATTACTTTATTGCTGCTAAAGGTGGTTCTACAAGCTATTGAATCATGGGATTTAGTTTTTTCACATACTGCATAGAGTCCTGTGAAATGTTTTTTTCACATGCCTGCAGAAGCAGGATTAACCATGGGGAATTATGGGAAGAAGGCATGCCAGTGGAGGGAGTGTTAGACTCTGGGCAATGCTGTGCTGGGAAACCTTGACTCCAGGCATTCGTGTGGTTTTTACTTTGATGAGTGCTACCTAACTAGACATTGCTGCAGACCATGTTACACCTTCATAGTAAATGCATTAACTGATGACACTGGTCTTTTCCAACAGGATAATGTACACTGAATATGTTCCTCAAACCATTCCAGAACATGAGTTCAGGGTTTTGATTTGGCTTCAAAATTCCTCAAATCTCAGTCCAGTATGTGAGATGTGCTGGAAAATTAATTATGATCAGTGGAGTCCCTGCAACTCACAATACTTAAAGGATCTGGTTCTAACGTCTTTTTGCCTTATTACCACAGGACGTTTTTGGTTTTGGCAGCATGAGGGTGACCTTTACAGGATTAGACAGGTGGTATTATTGTACAGACGATCTGTAGATTCAGACACACAATTTCCTATGCCCTTAGTCATCACTCTTGTGTTGCAGGGTGGAGTAAGTGTGAGTAGTTTTCCATCTCGTAACAGATAATGTGCTGTTAATTACACTGGACCACAGTAATTACGGACAAGGGTTGGTCGTGGGTTATGGCCTCTGTGATTACTGTCTCACTGTAAATGACTTATTTACAGTGTTGTTGATACCGCTTTAGAAAAATGACTACCTCTGAGCATAAAATGGGATCTTTCATAGCTATGGTTCTCTTTAATTAGGATGATTTGGTGATACTCAAATTTATAGTGGACTTGTGTGGAATTTGACACCCAGCCAGCCAGTACGGATGACAGATCATTTAGAAAATATACAGTATGTCCCTTGACACAGTTGTCTTTCTCTGTTTTCTGCAGCTGGCTGAACAGATTTTAGAGTCAGACTTTACAGTTGACCAAGATGATCTTGGGAAAATGTAGCTGTTAAGGAAACTTCAAAGAAGACAGGGCTCTTTATCTTATAATTATCAATCATATTCCAAGGTAAATGTCTTAACTATGTTAAATATATACACCTAATAGCACAGTTGGCTATATTTGAATCTTATCTAAATGCTAACTCAGTTTTGTAAATGTTATGCAAACATTTAAAATGCATGTATCCATAGCTAATTTCTGCACTGAATCTAAGATTTAATTTGTTTCTAGGCATCACAGTATTTGTGTGGTCAAGTTGGGATAATAATGGTGAATATTATCATTAAATCTTAGTGTATTTTAATTACTTTCTTTTTTTATTATTTTTTTATTTGGGTTGTCCCTTCTTGTGATTCTGTTTTAGCTTTTTTACTCTGTTTCCTAATTTGCTTTGAAAGCACATATCTGAGGAGTAAAAAGGTGAAACATCGAACCGTCCACTGCACAAATACCAAGAATGTCATGTGCTGCCTTCATAAAGAATTTAATCTGACATCAAATGATTTGGCCAGTGCTATCTTTAACGGTTGTATTTAACCTTTATGCATTATGATCTTGGGTTTTTCATTATGAACTCATTACTTTCTAAAATATTTCAGTAATAAGATTTTGATGTTACAGCTAAATTCTCAAAAACTATTATTATGCAACCTTTAACTCTAGTAATATTTTATATCCCATGATTTAGAGATCTTACTTAACTTAATATGCACTTAACTGAATTTGTTTTGTTAAATAAATAGAAAAGGGTTAAATATAGATTTGGATTCAGCTGTGTGTCTTTGTGCCAAAAATTAAATATCTGTTGTGTAATTCTTTGGTTCTTATCAGGCTTTTGTACTGCGCACACTTTTACTATTCTGCCTGTGTTACCAGGGTCATGCATCATGCCCTTCCCTTCATCTTACCATAATTGCAGCTTGTTTTACTTGAACTCACTTACCTCACACCACTATTCTCATCATTTTCCACTTGCTTACAAGCAGACCAAAGTCACACAGTTACTGCAACTGATACTTTTCCAGAGTATCCAGTTTGCCAAAAGTGCCTTTCTCCCTCAGTCCTCTCTGATGGGCATTTTGCCATTTCTACTCCTCCTCATTGAGGATTTCTCAAATTTCCTGTGTCTTCTTCCTCTTTATTCTTCATGCTTTTTATCTTGTTTTCCTGCCCCCCCCTCCCCCCAATTCCCTCCTCCTCTCTAAGTTATGTCTCCTCTCTCATCTCCACTAAGCAAATTTACAGCTTTAATTTCCCCAGAAGCATGCATTGCTTCCAGGTGTGTACAACCAGCAGTGGTGCTGGGACCCATGGGTTGGGGTCAAGGGTCCCTCTGATTAACAGCCATCCTCTCCTGGGAATGACAAACTTCCCTGGCGCTGTCACCAAGAACTATGATGCTCCTTTGTTTCCCCCCTCAGGCAGCTGTGACAGGCTGGCCAATCACAAGGCTGCAGGTTTAAATCTGCCAAATTTTTAGACAAAACAAAAGACTCCTCATTGTAACAAACAGATACAGCCCCGCTGTTTGACTGGCTGCCTGTTCTACCACCGACAGTGATTACACTGAAGTGCTTAGTGCATATAATTACAAGTAATTGGCAAATAGTAGGCTCTGACCAAACAGAAATTGTTTCATTATGTCTAATTAACACCTTCTTGATCATGGTTAATTACTAATGTTTGATAATGGAGGAGCAAAGTTGTCAGTCTGGAGACAAGCACGAGCCATCTGGATCATTGATAACCATATGTTGGTGCCTTGCTTCACTTTGCTGAGACCAGAGCTGTCAGGGCCACAGACAGTGGCAGGTGTCTGCATTGCATTAGACTTGGCACAAGGTGTAAACACAACTCGCACAGCTCAAATAAACATGTCAAGGTGCGCACGCACAAACTTCACACGCAAGTGCACGCACAGTCAAATGCACACCTACACTTTTCTAAGCATGTAATTAATTGTTTTCCGCCTCTGAATATTAACTCAATGAGCTTGATTACTGTAAACAAAAAAAATCTGTTTACATTATTATACGTAATGTGTTTGAAAGAAAAGGTTATTACTGCAGCAGAGTGCATTGTTAAAATACCACACATAACTGTTAGAGTAAATTGACAGCAAGGAAACCATCAGTCCAAAACTTAAGGGATGGTTTAAATGGATGCTATTAGGAGCAAAACAGAGTTCCTTAGAGCCTTCGAAATTATTTGAAGCAGAAGGCTCCCCGCTGTAAATAAAAGAAATTACTCTGGACTAAAATTGTCTGTCTGTCCCAGTTAATTAGCAGCACATGCGATGTGAAATTAGCTATGACGCACTGAGGAAAAGAGAGAGATAAATAGTCCCTTATTGGGGAAAGAATAAAGTCAAGACTTGCCATAGGTAGCATTTGTCATGTTTAATTGTGGGATCAATTAAAATTGGGGGATAATGATGATTTATAAGTGTTTGTGTGTAATCTGATATTCATTAAGTCAGCCAGACACACGCTGGTATCAGTTTGTTAATTGTGTTTCCTTTTCTTGAAGGGTGGCTTTTGAATGCAATTGGCTCAAAGTTTACAAACTCACTTAGCTGAGTGATTCAGCTGTGCAGCAGCCAGGCTCCACTGTGCCGCTACAGCACAGCAACTGTACATGTTTTCAATGTTCTTTATGAACTGCTGGGGCATTTATTTATTTATTTATTTTTACCTTGAGGTGGATAACCTTTATTGTCACTACTCACTAACATCAGAGGGGTGCCTCATGTGTTTCAAAAGCTAATACATTGCTAAATGAACAACACTGCATAATAAATATAATTTCAAGTCTGCCACAGCGCTGCCTCTTTAAATAGAAATGGTCGTTAATTGCCTTTTTTGTAGCAGTACCATAGCTGTACTCAGTATCTATAAAGCCTTCCTCAGGTATTATTACAGTGAGAATATATAATTCATATATATTTTTAAACCGCATGAGTGTTCTTAATTGTTCATTTGGAGCTTCAGCAGTATCTCATCAGCATTGTTTGTCCAAATGGAAGTGATGGTCAGACGAACAGAACATTCACTTGAACCGTGCTCAATGCAACAAATTTATCATGCACATGTAATGTGTGCTGTTTGGGCGCACCAGACAGCAGTGATGGGCGAGCACTTTGTTGTCATGCCCCCCTGTTTTTTTTTTTTTCCCCCTACTACAAGGCTAAGATGTAGGCCAAGTGGAAGAGCGCCAAATGATTCAATGCAGGACAAGATTCCCTTTCAAACAGCGCAGAGCTTTACCCCCTTATTCATTTTCTTAGATTACCATCAAATTTATGTCACCAGCAAGGCAGCGTTATTGACTCACAGCGATGCACTCTTTTGCTTTCGTTGTTATTGGTTGACATGCTGACATTTTCATATGTGTCTTTACTAATGCCTGCAAATTGCTCTGACCCAAGAACGTGAGAATTGAACAGATAATTTTAATAAGATTCAACTGCAGATGGTTTGACGTGCCTGCCTTGCACATATAGAATACCAATTGTAACCTGTTTTCAGAGGCAACTAAGGGAGCAAACTGTAATGGGTTTTGACAACATTGTATTAGGCACAACAACTACGCATAATGTACCGAAAAATTGGACGTGAAATTGGAAACACAGCCGAGAACAAAGTAAATTTACATGGTTTGGTAGGTTTGGTGATGTCTGATATCATACTCTCTCATGCAAGCTCTATCTGGAGAGAGAAGGCAGGAGCTGCAAAGGGGGGCTTAACAATGGATATCAGTAAAGAGTGCTTTTAAAGTTAAGGCTGATGGATGGCTTGTCAAAAAAATAATTGCACTGGTATGGAAGTGGGCTCGCGCAAGCTTGCCGAGGAGGGGTTGGGTGAGTATGGGGGGTGTCAAAGCGGTGGAGGAGGGAGGTGCGATCAGCAGAGAGCATGATGGGAAGTGACAGTGGTCTGTCAAGAGGCAGTGGCTGCCCAGAGAAGTGTGAAGCCAGAGCTATGAGGTGGCAGGAGAGAGCAGGCTGTCAGAGCAAGAAAGTGGCTTTAATACGGCGAAAACCAAAGGAATCCGCCTGTCAGGCCTGCTCAGCCAAGCCAAGGCACAGCAGAAACAGGAGAAAGGAGAGGAGATGAGGAACGGATACGGGTGAAAACAAAGGTAGAGAGCGAGAGAGAGAGTGAGGGATAGTTTGCAGGAGGAGGGAGGTGGAGAACTGGGGTCTGAGTAGTGAGAGTTCTCTGGCAGCAGGAGAGGCATGATGGGAAATTGTGTGGGACAGAAGAACAGGCCCACCCGTCAATTAGAAGTTCCCGAGGAAGGTTTTGGCGAGGTGATAAAACTCATCAGCTCTCCTATTCACTCTCCAGGTGGCACTGGACTAACTCTGGGCATCAGTTAACAGTCTACAGAGCTACTTGTGCATGTTACTGTAGTCAGTATGACTCTGTATCGTGTCTCCTGCTCTCCTAAACTCCCTGCATTGTTACTTTTTCATCAATCATTTAGAGCTCTCTTCCTCCAGAAAGAATTTATGCAACCTAAAGGGATGCACATTAAAAAGGTACTTTCACATTATCCCGAGTGTGAAGAATAAATACAAAGAAAGGCTGAAAATTACTGTAGTATATCACCCCTTGGCATTTACATACAGTTGTAGAAAATATTTAATAAGGCTTGTCTGCTCCGTCTTGACCTTGTGTGAAGGGCACTTTAATTCTGTGACCCTCGAGGAGAAGCTGAGAGGCTCCGGTGTTGATTACTGACATGAAAGCATGCTCACACTGTGACAACTGCTTTTGTTTTGTGGGGCTCCTTGTATATTATGTTGATGCAGTGCATGTGCATGCAGCATGTGAAGATTCAGTAATGACGGTGTCTTCTTTCTAACATTGTCTCGGTGCTGAATTATGCTTTGCCCCCATTTTATGAACATCAATTTTCTTGACACTTTGATGATTCATATTTCTCAATGCATACATTGTTTTCTGTATTTTAAGCCATACAGCGTGTTTAGTGAATGGATACTGAGCAGCAAAGCAATACACGTAATAGAGAGACCATGTAGTACAGCTCTTCATTTTTCTACTGCTACAGCTTGTGTGGTATAGCATGAGCCATGATCTGTGTCTTCACATTCAGAAACGATTAGTCTTGCCATAATTTATTCCTCATTAAGGGCACATAATTAAAGTTCTCTGTAGTTTCTTTGAACATCAAATTACACTCTCATTTTCTACAAATATAAACTGTGATATTTAAAGGGCCACTAACCACTGCCTCACATTATCAAAAAAAGTTATTCTGGGAACTTATCATTACAGATCATGATATAATGATACGTTCACTTGTGAACTTTATACTCTGTCAGGCCAATGTAGCATGCAGAAGTAGCAGTTGATTGAGAGTCTGTGTATGGTTTTTAATGAGGACATTTGAGGCTCATCTGGTTTGTACTGCTTAAAAATCTTCCAGAGTTTGAAGTTATTACCGGGGGCATGTGACATTCATGCAGGCTTTGACTCGGGTTGTAGCACTATGGTTAGGCTGATGAGAAACAGATTAAGCCAGGGCTGTTGGCTTGGAAACGTTTTCCTGCAAATCATGTTTGTGCAGTTTTCTTTAATTTATGAACCACAGTCCCAGATGAGTTGGGATTAATAATTTATCCAAATGTTGTTTTGATCTATATACAGTAGGTATTTGTTGGCTGGTAATACAGGATTGTGCATAAGTCTTGAGCTACCCCTTGTTTGTATTTTCTAGGAAGATGGGAAATGGGTGCAGTGATTTGTTGAAATGTGTCAACATACATGGAAATAGACTACATTAGGTAAAAAGAGAGTGTGTATAATCCTAATGATTTTGAAAGTCAATATTTGTTATGACCACCTTTATTCTTTAACGCAGCCTCTCTTGGGCAAGCTTTCTTGTAATTTGTAGTCTCCAGGAGGCTTTTTGAAGGACATTCGGAGGTCTTCTTTGGATGTTGGCTGTCGAGCTGATCCCACACTGCTTCAATAATGCTGAGGTCCGGGCTCTGGGGAGGCCAGTCCATCACTGACAGAGTGCCATTGTGTGTGTTTTCTTTCCAGGTATGCTTTTACTGCATTGGCAGTGTGTTTAGGATCATTGTCATGCTCAAAAATGAACCCATTGCTAATCGGACGCTTTCCAGGTGGTATCGTGTGATAGAAATACAATGGTGCTTTTCTGCATTCATAATTCCATCAATTTTGACAAAAGCCCCAACACCACCAGCTAAATGCAGCCCCAAACCATGGCAGAGCCTCCACCGTGTTTTACAGATGACTGTAGACACTCACTTTTGTATCTCTCTCGACCTCCATACATAGTGATGGCGATTTGAACTAAAAAGACCTGTTGCCTCTGACTTTCAGTCCAGTTCTTGTGTAATTTGGCATACCTCCGCCTTTTCTTCCCATTTCCCTTCATCAAGAATGGCTTCTTGACAGCCACCCTTCCACTGAGACCATTTTTGATGAGGCTTCAGTGAACAGTAGATGGATCGGCTGAAGGGTCGGATGCAGTTCTCGGATCCTGTGTCAGGTCTTTGCTGGATTTTGTTTTTCCTATTTCTTCAGGACTTGACTTTCAGATACTATTCATCTCTTGTAGATGGATTTTATGCTTTTAAATTTTTCTTTTGTCCTCCACTTGTCCAATTTCCTTAATCTTTTAAGGACACATTGCACACCATGCCAAGATATGTCAAGTTTTCAGCTAATAGATCTAGTGCCTCCCAGATTGATTTGAAGTTTGCCTTTTACTGGGTAAATTCAGAAAAGAGTTATTGTGCTAACATTAAAAATATTATTCCCCTGATAAGCATTTCACATTAAGAATTTGTGTGTCATATTGGAAAGGGCAACAAAGGGTAGCTGATTCCACAGCTTGGTATTTTCAATAGCAGCAAGAGAGGCACTGTGTCAGCACTGATTGGTAAAAAAAAAAGATAAATAGACTACCAAATTGATGAACTGACTCGAGAGAGAAAGACATAGAGAGAAGGAAGATTGTATGGACAGAAGGGATGGATGGATAGAGCGAAAGCCTCATTTAGTGAAGAAAAGGCTGTTTGGACTGCCCATACAACAGAGGGCGAGCCCAAAGCCATTGATCTCTTGGAGCCAATGACAGGCCAGAACTCAGCAATAATCATGACAAATGAGTGGAGCCTTTACCAGTTGAGAAACTGCCAATAATCACAACCCCCCCCCCCCTTTAAAAAAAAAAAAAGGAATCTAGCAAGGTCACAATACAGAGCTGTGGAACAGTGGTATGTCTCAATACTCCTGAGGTAGAGGCTGTGAAAATATATGTATACCTCAGAAAGGGAACTTCATTTATGCCACTGTTCATTACAATAATATTAATGTCCTATGCTTTTAACGTTACTGATATAATTTAAATACGATAAAGTTTCACTAGTTTTATGGCTTGAGAAAAGAGTGACATGTGGCAATACTAGAGATTTCCATGCATTACAAGGTCAGTACCTAAAAGTTAATATCAATCTTTCAGTGTTGTAATGGATATGCTGGATAATGAATGAGGCTGCTGACATGCTCCTATAAAGACATTCATGCCTGGAGTGTTCCTCTTTGTAGATTAGAGCTAAACAATAATGATTAAATTGCCGCAGCCAATCAATCTGGATTTTGATAAAGTATGATTGGTAGCACATTATCCCCTTTCTTTCACTCTGGAGCTCTCATAGACTCAGCACCAGCTCTGACTAGCAGGCTTCCCGCCTCCCTGGATGAAACATTTTCTAATCAGCTTTATCTCTCACATCTGAATTTATCTTATTCATGGAAAATGCCAATATATTAACCGACTTGTATGATACACAAGGTGACCCTACTGACTTAATGACATAATACATTATCCTTAATGAAGTCAATATCTCGTCTCTTAGCTGTCTGTCTATTGGGCCGATTAATTGCAGTGTCATTAAAGTTAGCTCTCTTTTCATTTGAGCTTGGCAATGGCATAAAACTAATGTTCTTAGTTATCAAGCACTGGAATAGGATGGAGGGTGGAGGAAGTTACGGGGAGGACAAGGGGGGTTTCCTACAACCTACAGCAGTGTTTTTTTTCTCAATGACACCTTTCACAGATATTAGCAAACTAAAGAACAGATGGGGTCGTAACAATGCTTGAATTTTTTTCCCTCATGTTAATATCAAGAAGGGTTATTATTCCTTGTTACTGCAGATTATTTTACAATATTTCTTTTAAAAAGTTTAACCACTGTTTAAGAGTGGGAAAAGATTGAGTGTGAGTTTTTGAATTATTTTTGACGTTTTAGAGAGGAACACTGCATTTGTCAGCATACTGTATTATGATGCAGCAGTTTTCCATTCCACTATGATTGGCAGTCTGTATAGTGTTTTAGAGAAACTGTTCCCCTGTGGCAGTGACTGGGTTCTTAAGGTTGTAAATGGGGCCAGTGGTACTGTCTGCCCCCTAACATGCGTAGTAACGACAGAAGTAGCCAGAGGAAGTCTCAGGACTTGCAAGTCTGTGGCAGTGGCCTAGGGGCTGAAAGTGACACCTTGTCACTTAAACAATAGTTTTGTGATGGTTTCTGTTACTATAATGCATGCAGTTGTCACTTGGGTGCTCGAAATATATGTCAGCGATCATGAAAGTTAAAGTTACATTAGTACAACTGTTAACTCTCATTATTTTTTCATATTAGGTTCTGCCTCAAAGGGAGGAATTTACCTGTGTGGCACTCATAATAATTCATAGTGACTGCTGTACGGTTCAGTCTGTGGAAGATATTTAATAAGGGTGAAACCATTTTCAATGACAGAGATATGTCTCTGTCTGGACACGTGCACCAACACCTGAGCCGAGCCCCCTCTTGCTGCCGCTGACCCACTCTTTTTCCTCAGTGTCCCCCCTGCCTCTCCCACAGCGCTGAAACATGCACACAGGATGGGGGGTAATTTATTACATGTTATCTTTGTCTATAGCTGTGAAATGATATGAAGTAAATCAAGACAGGAGTAATGAAAGGCTAAGAATTCATTCCAGTGAGCACATTTTAAGTGTAGTATCTGTTATGGTGGCAACACCTGAAGGGGCTGGGATGAGACGGGCTGAGGAGCCATAAAGAAGGGGCAGGGCCCATGTTAATGCTGTCTGTCTGTGGTTAGTAATTGGGTTGCACTGATTAGTTGCTTCGAAGACAAAGTGTAAATCCTCCACGCCTGCTGTAAATCTTACATTGTTGGAACAAGGTGCAATCCCAACAAATACTGATCCTGCCTAGGGGCCTGCTGTTTTTGTCCGTGCGTGCGTGTGTGTGTGTCTATACACCTCCAATTACTATAGTCAAACCAGTGCACCATGATAGGCTTGTTCTACAGTACAATTGCATCCCTGTCTTTACCTTAGATTTGGCCCCCGTTGCTACACTGCTGAGCTTGTTTTTGAGCAAGACTGTCACCATCTCACCAGCTGTGCTTTTGTGCTCAAGTTGATTGTTAGTTGGTTTTCAACTTTGTTTTTTTTTTTTGTTTTTTTTTGGCTGAGATGTACCTGCAGTAAATGCTCAGTGAACTATGATGGATTTAGTTGTGGCTTTATTCATGAATTTACCTCTTCAACGTTATGAATGCTTAACATTTTTTTTCCAGTGAGATTTTTATGCAATTTTTAAGCTACTACTATAACTGATACAGTTTTTTATAATTATGACAATAATTTTATATTTTTTTGGTCAGTTGATCAATAAACATGAAATTCTTTGTCAACTCTTTTGATAAGCATTACTTAAGTTATTTATTGAAGAACGTTTTGTGAGCAATACGTAACTGAACGAAGTAACACATAACAC
>JAMQGT020011254.1:0-23942 GCA_024447675.2 Pterophyllum scalare
AATTGGATATTGTTTACCAGCACAGACCTTGTGCCAGTCAGAGAGGGAGGACGGGGGTAGAGCTGTGGTTGGCTTAGATGAGATATAGAGCTAGGTGTCGTCAGCTTAACAGTGAAAATGAATACCGTCCATCCATCCTTCCATCCATCCATTCTCTTCCACTTATCCTGTTCAGGGTCGGGGGGGGGGGGCTGGAGCCTTTCCCAGCATACATACAGTAGGGCGAGAGGCGGGGTACACCCTGTACAGGTCGCCAGCCTGTCGCAGGGCTGAAAATGAATACCATGTTTTCTAAATATATGTCCTAGTGGTGGGAGATAGATAATAAAAAGGAGGGGACCAAGAACAGAACCTTGGGGAATGCCAGAGGAGACTGGAGTAACAGATGACTTATAATTTTTAAACTGGACAAAGTGGGTGCGGCCAGAGAGATGGGACTGAAACCAGGTGAGTGGGTTATCTGTAAAACCAATAGAAGCTAGTCTGTAAAGGAGAATGGAATGAGAGGTTGTATCAAAGGCTGCACTAAGATCGAGGAGGAGTATGGTTATAAGTCCAGATTCAGCTGCCATTAACAGATCATTGGTGATTTTAACCACAGCTGTCTCAGTGCTATGTAGGGGACAAAAACCCAAAATTTTAGACCACTGAAATTCCATTTCGGGAATCACAAGTCAAATCTGGTTTTCAAAGGTTGGTCGACCTTGAGAACCTTTTTTCTGTGCAGCGTTGACTTCTGCATGTGCACAAAGTTACATGACTTCATCACCTCTGGCTCCTCCCATCAGAGAGCAGAACAAACTCCACACAAATTCAGGTTATGGAGATATGAAGAAAAACAGAATGTGCGATAACCTCCATCTTCACTATGATCAAGCAGTGCGGCGCACAACTCACCTGACCTAAAGGGGCAGGGTGGGAAACTGCCATGATCCCATAAGTTTCTGTTCAGGATTCGCTACATTCCATTTCTCCTCCAAACACAGAGTCTCTGCCTCCCAAAGTGACCCAGTTTAGGGGATGCTTCCTGATGCCTGCGTCCTGCAAGTAAAATCTCATATCCAACGGCTCGTTTCACAGATTAAATGTGTCGTAGAGCAGTGTGTCCCCGCTCAGGTCCCCTTGAAAAAAGCGGCAGTTTCTTATATCAGTGAGACGGTGAAAGCTGAACGTCTTTGAATCTCTGACACATTAAAATGAATCTGTTTTCGGTTTGTGCAGGAACAGAGCGACGGAGCTGGAGACTCAGCTGGAGGCCTTTTCTGTTCAGTACCTGCAGGAAAACTAAAACAGAAGACCTGCTGCTGCGGTGAAACTGAAACCAGGCCTTCACACCATGAAACCATCACACAAGCACAATCACCCAACTTAACAACATGTAATAAGACAGCGCCCCCATCAGGTCCCTACATCACATCATCTGTATCATTAACCAACACAAAGGACAGATGACCACTTTTCATGATGTTTTACGTATCACGTCCACTGGGTGCAGAACAGGAAGCAGCAGGAGGTCTCCAGGTAAAGATCTCCCAGATGAGTCAAAGCTCACTGTAGAATCTCCTTCTGCAACACCTAAAATGAAAGGTCAAAGGTCAACTTCAGTGTAAAATCTGTCCTGCATGAACAGCAGCTCTGAGGAGCCGCAGGGATGAGAACAAGCTGCCGACTCGGACCTCCATGCTGTTAGGATCTCCGGAGCGATGCCTCTGTGTTTCACAGCTGCAGCAGCTGCAGAACCCGATCTGTGCTGACGAAAACGTCGCCTTCACTGTGATGTAACACACAATCAGCTGAGAGTTTTTACTGTTGACAAACTGTTTAAATCATCTTGTAACCATCAAACAAACCCTCCACGTACAAAGATGAGAGTTCCCTGTGTTCGGACACTGAAACACATGAAACTTTCACAGCGTCTGCAAACGTGAACAGACCTCAGCGTGAAGCAGACGCAGCAGTTTATCTCACTCTGTCTTCTAATGATTCATCACGTGACTGTGACTAAATGTATTGATCCTTTATAGAATTCATAACTCTGTGGATATTCTCATACATTTGTTGTGTTTTGTTGCTTTGCAAGCAGGAAGCGCCCTTCACCGGTAAATCCAGACTTAGAATGATCATGAAAACAGGAAGTTCCTCCTGAAGCTCGCCTGAAGTCGAACTTCATGTTTCAGGATCGAGTGAAAAACAAAGTGAAGCTGAAGAAAATAAAAGCACTAAATTGTCTTTGATTTCATGTTCAGCTGATTTTCTTTCCGTTTAATATTTTGTTGGACTTTGATTTTATCGGCTGAATCTCCTGAGTTCCCCTCATGAAGCAGCCAGATGAACATATCATAAAGTGGATGCGCCAGAGCTGAAAACTGCTCAGCGCGTCACTAAAACTCAAACTTCTCTGTCCAGATATCCTGATTAGATCAACGTTAAACAAATGAAAGTTCAAACTGTGCACAGAGGTGTGAGCGCAGCAGTGTGACCTCCTCGCAGAGCAGATCAGTGACCACAGGAACGGCAGGAAGTCAGAAACAGCATGGAAACAGGAGGGAGGGAGGCAAAGCGGCTTGCAGATGCACAGTAACTGTACGCAGGTGAAGCAGATTAACCCTTTGACTCTGAGTGTATGCTGCAAGCACATTTGTGCGAACACCTGGAATATTGTGCGAGGTGTTAAAGGGTTAAATGGAGCACCTTGTGTAAGGTCTACCAGTCTAATGTGTAGAGGGGACACTCAGCTAATTAGCTGATGTGGGCTGGGACTGAGGCTGAGCTTGACTTTGTGGCCTGCTTGGACTGATAACCAGATTTTTCTTGCAGCTGAAACAGTTCACATACTTTTCAAACAGGAAAAAGCTCTTTAATCGGTTTTTGAGTGAGGCACTTCCTGGATTCAGATGATTTTCTAACATTTTCATTTCATTTGCTCTTTGGATTAGGTAAGCTCGGTCATCAAAGAACTCGTTCCCCTCATGGCATGAGCATTTTTTAACATGTTGACACTAATGAGCCTGGGCAAAAAGAAGAACTGTCTCTCTTAAGTGAAAAATGCTTTCTTGAATCGTCCGGTCAATCAGAAGCTTGTTATTCTGAAAGTTTCCTCTCATTCTTGCCGCTCACACTGAAAGCAGCAAACACACTTTGATGGGGTCACTTTGACACAGTTTACTCTGTTCTCTTCACTAAATGTATTCTAAGTTTATCTAAGTTTAATTCCTTGAAACCTGCACAGACGCTGAAATTAGTAAAACTCAATTTGCTTTTATAAACACAGTTATTAATCATTATAATTTATAAGAATGAGACAAACAGGTTAATAAATGTAATAATTGATGAATGGAGCTGATGTGATGATGTGTGCATGCAGGGATTCAAACACAAGCTGATTTCTCGCTGCTGTGCTTCTTGCTGCCACCAGAGGTCACTGCTGCACAGCAAGAGAAAGAGGTGGGTGAGCAGGTAGGAATACTTTCCTCCCTGCCATAAACCGTTCTTTCTCCCCAGGAGGTAAAAACTGATATGACACATGTGTAGAAAAATGTGCTCTGAATGCTCAGAGTAGAAAAACACCTTATACATTAAATACCTGTCCAGGTACATCTCTAGACGCCAACAGTCCATCTGTCATTGTTTATTTAAAATAAAGTTTCGTTAATAAAACGTTTTGACTAACCTTCACTAATATTCCTGCATTGAACACACAAAGCCATTTTGTTTTTCTGTATCACCTGTTTAATTTCTAAAATATCAGTTTACATGTGGTTACTGTCTGTACAGTCATTTACATCAGAAACTTAAAGACATGAAGTAGACCAGGATTCATGGAAGCTGCGAGGAGGAAGATTCACACTCAGCATCGTCACGCCGATCGACAAGAGCAGGAGCGCCTGCTGAAGTTTGTGAATCTTCCCTTTAAACCCCGAAGCTTCCGAACATTCGAACAGCAGCTCAGATGGTTCAGCAGACGGAAGCTCAGCTTTCAGCAACCAGTTCCAAGTTTTGGTTTGGAAGACAGACACCCTCTCTTTTTTTACTTTTTTTTTTTTGGTCCACAGCGACTTTGTTGATGGTGGAGGGTGGAGGTGGAGGTGACACGGCGGGGTGCTCAAGCCAACACTGCCTGCACTTCACCTTATGGCATACCTGGTCACCTGCTCTTCCACTGAGCCATCCGGGCACCCCACCCTCTCCATTTTTAAGACTAGACTTAAAACTTTCTTATTTGGTACAGCTTGTAGTTAGGGCTGGATCAGGTGACCCTGAACCCTCCCTTTGTTATGCTGCTGTAGGCCTTGGCTGCTAGAGGGGGTTTCCCCAATGTTTCTTCTTCATTCACCTCTTTTCTAATTTGGTGCTATTTAAATAAAACTGAATTGAAAATTGAAAATCTGAAAAGCTTCCCTGCTTCCTGTTATTCTCTGTCAGTGTCTTTGGGTCCTTTTTCATATTCATGCTTTTTCTTTTAATGTTTTACTGCTTTTAATCTCGGTTTGATTTCCTGTGCGTCTGATTTCTGTAAAGTGTGAAACTCTTCAGATTTCTGAGTTCATGGACTCAGCTGAAAAATTTCAAATGAAATTAGAAAAATATTTTTTTTAAAAAAACAGTAAGAACACTGAATCATTAAAGAATTAAATATTAGTTGCACCGGTCTGACAAGATGCAAAAAGCTGACTCTAAAAGGCATTTTGCCTCTAACTGAGATACAGCTCGTGGTTGTTGACTCAAAACTCCAGCTGAGTGACGGCGCTCTGAAACAGGAAGCGGACGCTCCTCTGTGATACACGGCAGCTGGATGAAAGCACACCAGCATCTTCAGGATGCTCTGTGGTCCAAACAGTGAGATGATTTTTTTTAACGTTTCGAGCAGCGACTGCCGTCCCTGACTCGATGGGTACAAACCAAACAGCGCTCAGTCTGCTGATCTCTGAGCTGCTGCTGAAGGAAATCGCTCCAAACGAGCGAACATTATCAGAGGATCAGCTGCTGCAGGTTTTCAAACTGAAACCAGAAAAGACTCACCTGAGAGCCAGCAACAGGAAGCAAGTGACAGAGCATAAACACGACTTTTCAGAATAAAACTAAACACAGAAATAATAGCATAAAAAAAAAAACATCAGTTTCAGACTATAACATGACAAATTGCCCAATCACAGGCGCCTCCTGCAGGCAGAGACGGGAACAGCAGCAGGTGTAAACTGGATGATGAGCATGACGCCCAGGTGATGAGTGAAACTGAGGCAGGTTTTTTCTGAAGCTGCATCAGTAAGATATCTCCCAACACATGCTGCTCCATCATCATCAGGCCTCGTTTACATTAGAAATTACTAATCTAAATAAAAGCTGCTGCAGTACCAGCTGTTTCCTGCAGGAGGCCACGCAGATGAGAGTTTCTACCATTTCATGTTGCCCTGAAAGGAGGCGGAGACTCTTTTACAACCATATCTGCTGCTGTTTTATGGCTTTAAACAGTTAAAGGTAACAAAGTTTAGAAGCATGTTGGAAAAAAGCATTTAAAGTGGACCTGTTCTGCTTTTCCTCGTGTCAGCAGCTCCACAGTTTGGATTACTCACTAGGAGAAATCCTGATCCTGGGCTTCATGCCCACACTGAGCATTTCCGGGACACCGTGAGTTTCTAAAAGCTGAGCTTAAAGACGTGCTGCACATGAACAGAGCTGATAAAAAGCTGAAAAAGCCACATATATGCAGTAAACGATGAGTCTCATCCAACATAAAAGACACTCTGACCATGGTGGACATGTTAGCAGAGAACATGAGCGTGTCCAACAGGGGGCGACTCCTCCGGCTGATTGTATAGAAGTCTAAGAAGAAATGAGCCTCCTGCTCAGCTCATCTCTCAGTAAACTTATCTCAGTTGACGCTTTCAGGTCTGACTGAACAAAGCATGAGGTTCAATTGGGACATTATGGACCTGCTATTGTGAAGGTGCTATTGTTATGGAGTAGGTGGAGACGAGTGTCAGGGGTGATTTGTGACAGACAGACAACAGCAAGAGTGAAAGGGAAGGTTTCAAAGATGGTAGTGAGACCTCCTATGATGGATGGTTTGGACACTGTGGCTCTGACTCAAAGACAGGATGCAGGTTCATGGACGTACCAGGATGGACAGGATTAGAAATGAGTCCATCAGAGGGACAGCTCAGAGTCAGAGAGACGTGCAGAGGAGGGAGAGTGGACATGTTGGACAAAGGATGCTGAAGATGGAGCTGCCAGGCAGGAGGAAAAGACGAAGACTTCAGAGGAAGTTCATGGATAAAGTGAAGGAGGACATGCAGAGGGATGGGGTGACAGAGGAGGATGCTGGGATGGGGGAGATGGAGGCAGATAATCTGCTGTGGAGACCCCTAAAGCGAGCAGCTGAAAGAAGGAGAAGAGGAAGAGTCAGAAAAAAAAAAACAAAGTGGGGGAGGGCTGAGGGCGGGGCTACCATGAGTGTGATAACCACAATGGTGAAAATGTTCAGCCTGAAGCTCAAAAAGAGGGTCTCACAGTGGCTTCTTCTATCCTTTATATCATAGATTGAAGTCACTGGCTGTGAGCATAGAAGCTCCGCCCACCTGATGTCCAAACATTCTTTTTACAAGGGGCAGCCAATCAAAGGAACATTGTGTTAAAGTGGGAGGAGCTAACACAGCTTGTTTCAGATAGAAGATCAACTGCATGGCTGCACCGAGGCCCAGTATCAGACGAAGATTATTTTGAACTGTGAATCATGCAAAGCTGCTCTGGGCAAACAGATGGAGCAGAACAGGTCCACTATTCCTCTGATAACTTCCTCCTCCTCTTCATCACTCACCTCTCTGAGCTCTAACAGTGAAGCATCAATTTTTAAATCTGCGTCTCATAAAGTGTGAGTAAACTGATGCACAGAGAAAATCCAGCTTACAGCAGGTTTGCAGAGACTGCAGGTGAACTCAGGCGACCTCTGCAAGTGAGGAGGATGAAGAGGAGTTGAATTCAATCAGACTTCACGTTAAAGGTTAGAAAATGCTCGACCTGATCAGGGTTCAGCAGCTGTTTGTGCATCTGGCTGCATTAAAAGCCTCTGCCTGTTGCAGTGATGTGGGCGTGTACTTCAGGGTGGGACTCTTTAAATGAAGACGTTTTAAACTCATGCGATACGCTTTGATGGCTTTAAGGCCTGGATTTAAGCTTTTTAAAGGAGCCGCAGACGCCCAGAGAAAACCGGGCAGCAATCGCTGTTGCGCTGAGACTACAGAGCTACAAACAGGAAGCTAAAGGGCTGTGCTGTTACATTGTGGAGGATCTTTCTTTCTCTTTGGTTTTAAACCCAGTCCTGTGGCTCTGGGAGTAACGCTCCGCCCTGCCAGGACTCGCAGTCAGACGTCGCTCATGTCAAAGGCCCTCATCAGCAGGTCCAGGTCCCCCATATTGGCGGCCTGGAACAGCTCTGGGCGGTCCATCATGGAGATAGCAATCCGCAGCGCAGCCCAGATGTTAGCAGACATCTGCTGCTGGCTGCAGCGCTGACTCCGCCTCTGCTGGTTCAGAGCGGTTAGGAAGTTACTGACCGCCTCCCTGCAGGAGCAGGACCAGGGTTACAGAAATATACCACTACAGTACAGCTTGTTTGTGTGAGGTCAGAGGTCAGTGCTGGGTGTTACCTGTGAGCTCCCAGGTTGATGCAGCTGATTCCCAGGTTGTATCTGGAGCGGATGAAGCCGGGCTGCAGCTCCAGAGCCCTTGTGTACGCCTCCACGGCCTCCTCACTACGGTTTCCATTTGCAAGCGTGGCTCCCAGACGGTTCCACAGCAGGTAGTCCTGCAGAGGGAAAAGTCTGACATCATCATGACATCATCATTGTTCATGCTGAGAGACCAAAGCTCCAACATGTTCACGCAGACAATAGTTAAGTTTCCTCCGAGGACTGAAAGTGTTGCTGTTTTTTTTGTTTCTCTGTGAGTGTACGTGTGCATGTGTGTGTATGTGTTACCTGTGGTCTGACAGATAGCGCTGCACTGAAAGCCTCCACCGCTTTGTCAAAGTCTGAGCTGAGGTTGAAGAGGACTCCGAGACCGGTCTGCAGGTCTGGATCCACACAATCCAGATTCAGCAGAGCCGCATCCTGGAAGAGGAGCAGCACGTCCTGCAGCTCAGACCTGGGTGCGTACGCGCGCGCGCACACACACACACACACACACACACATACACACTATCTTTATCTGCTTCGGAGATGGAGTCCCTTACAGTTTAAAGTTGACTCCCAGAGTGCACTGCTATGAGTACCATCCAATCAGAGAGGTTGAAGGGGATTTTGTTCTCATTGGTGGAGAGATTTAGAAGAACCTGCAATGGTGGTTCATACCTGGCCGGTGTGGAGGAGCGGGGGCCCCTGTGTGGCATGGCCGGGGAGCCCTGTAGCGAGCTCCCGCTCTCCTGGACCAGGTGTTTATATCGGGGGTTATGGCGGATCCAGCGGCGCAGTGCATCACAGGCCTCCCGCTGCATGCCTGTGTTGGTGAAGCTGACAGCAAGAGCCATGAGGGCTGGCAGGTTGTTGGGGCGGAGCTCCAGGCACCTACAGCAGGTGAAGCAGATTAGCTGCAGCTAACAGTTAGCATGACATAGCCACATACTATGCCATAACCTTCCTCCTCCATAAGACCCTTTCCCACATAGACACTGGTAAGGGGAACTATGTGAGAGTGCTGTTTGTAGGCTCAGCATTACACCAGAGTCTCCTCCAGGCCGGTCTCTAAGCTGCTGGACCTGTTCTGGACTCATCACATTAACATCACTGTGAAGAAGGCCAGTCAGTGTCTCTACCTCCTCAGGGGGCTGAGAGACTTCAAGCTCCCGCTCAAGGTGCTCAGGAACCTTTACACCTGCACCATCGAGAGCATCACCACCTGGATGGGAAACTGCACTAAGCAGGACTTCATGGCACTGAAAAGGGTGGTTGATTGGTTGAACTGACCATCAGAGCCACCCTCCCCAACCTGCAGGACATCTACACCAAGCAGTCCAGGTGTCATGTATGGCTGTGTGAGATGTGGAGAATGGACCTCCAAAGTACTCCAAAGCCAGACTGAATTCAGAAAGTTAGCGTTATTGCTGATACTTCAAAACACACACAGAGGCAAGGAGCACTTTAAACAAAAGCTAACTGACATGTAGCCAGGAGCGTTGGAACAAAATCCACACTTCTGTGAAGGAGCACGCAGCAATGGCAAAATGCAGACATTACATACACATGGGTAGACGAGACAACAAGTGACAGCTGGGGAGAACAGGTGGACGGAATCACATTAATGAGGAAGGAAGCAAAACTCAACAGGAGGCTAGGAAAATAAAACAGGAAGTAAACAGGGAAACAGAAATGCAAACTTGACAACGAGGGGAGGCGGGCACATAAGAGAACACAAAAGAACGAACTAACTGGAAATGTGATAATCATACAAAGGACTGAACAGCAAAACCAGGTTAACAAAGCAACAAAACCTCAAATGACCACAAGCTCAAAAATCCTGGTCCGGTCAACATTGCTAAGAGTGAATGCTTCCCTGTTAACACTTCATCTGATAACCTCTTGTAATCTGATATCCTTTTGAAACTGAGTACCTCCGGGTTCAGATATCTGGGGGTTTATGTAACTAGGACCTGGAAGTGCCTCCCCTCCGCTAACTCTTCTCCATTGTTGTCCGAGGTCAAAGTAAACTTTTTAAGATGGAGCTCCCTTCTCCCATCCTTGATTGGAAGGATTAATGTTATTAAGATGAATGTTCTACCCAAGTTTTTGTTCCTGTTTCTGTTTTTTTTTAACCCAGTCAGATGAAAGTTTGATGGGGGCCTCTGTTTACCTCATTTTCAATTACTGGGCAGCCAACATCTTTAAAATTGGGTTTTGGTTCAATTCTATTATGACTCCTTGGTGTCATTTAGAGGTTCAGTCATGCCCCCTGGTCCTAACATCTGGCTTTGCTAACAACCCAGTAGTTAGTGCTACTCTAAAAATATGGTTTCAGTTCAGAAAACACTTCAGGTTCACATCAGCCTCACCTCTTACTCCTCTGCTTAAAAACCACTTGTTCCAACCAGCATTTTCTGACCTGACCTTTACTCAGTGGCACAGTAAGGGAATCAAATGTTTCAGAGAAATTTACAATACTATTTCATCTTATGATGCTCATCACACTACGAGGATTAAAGACACCTGGGAGCAAGAGCTGGGCCTGACTCTGGCTGATGACTGGTGGGATTCGGCCGTAAGCACTATCCACGAGACCTCCACGTGTGCCCATCTGATGCTTATTCAGTTCAAAGTTCTTTTTAGATGCCATTGTTCTAAGGCTAAATTGTCGAGGATATTTCCAGGCTCTGTGGATGTTTGTCCATCCGGTCCAACTCCAGTAAATTTCTGGCAGGATTATTTAGATACAATGTCAGAAGTGCTCTCTGAATCTACTGAGGTCTCTCCACATGTAGCAACCTTTGATCTCCCTGTTAATTATTCCCAGTACTCAGTGTTACAACTGGAGGTCATCGCATTTACTTTTCTAATAGCTAGACACCATTTGCTTTTGCACTGGAAGTTGCCCCGACCCCCTCCACTACACACCGGATTAATGAAGTTATGTCAGTTCTGAAAATAGAGAAAATCAAGATACTCAAGATGTGGGTCACCAAACCGATTTAATAGTAAATGGTTAGATTTTCTGGACTTTTTTGAACCGGCTTGAAGCCAGTCTGGTACCACCCCCACCCTCACCCCCTCACTCGTCCTTTCCTTGTCTTTTGTTTTAGTGTACATTAATTACATTCCCTTTATAAAATTTGAATCACCAGGATTTCTGATTGTTGAGTATTGTTTTGTTATTGTTCAGTAGTTGATCTTGTTTTGCTTTTCATATTATCTTTTGTATATATGTTTCTCTTTTTTTTGTTTGTTTTGTGTTTTATTACTGTGTGTGTGTGTGTGTGTGTGTGTGTGCTTTAAAAAAGATAGAGAAAGAAAGAAAGATAAAATTTAAAGCTCCTGACAAAGCATGTGTAGATCTGTGTCTTGCACATTGTATTTTTATGTCTTCGATTTCTTCGTAATAAAAATATTAAACAGAAAAATCCTGGGTCCAAGACCCAGGGACCATGACAGCAGGTTAAGGGCTATGAAGATCCTAAAACAGCCCATCCACCCCGGACACTCTCTTCTCCCTGCTCATCAGGCCGGCGTTACCGCATCCGTCTGCTCAGCTCTGAGCCCTAAACTGGACTATTATGCACAATGTAAATTATTCTATTCTGTATAGTGTGAAGTACTTATTTTTATTCTTCTTATTTATATATATTCTACTTATTATTGGATGCAGGTACAAAATACATTTCACTGTGCACTGTACTGTGTAACTGTGCATGTGACAAATAAACCTTATCTGATCTTATATGAAGCCTGGTAAATTATCCAGTTCAGAGAGGATTAATTATAAAGCCAATAATAATGAATAAATTAGGAAGAGAAACTGCAGCCGGATGTTCTCCAGTATGAATGCAGGTCTGACCTCTGCAGCGACATGATGGCGGCCTGTTCGTTCTCATTCTCAGCCTGAGTCATCCCCAGGAGTTGCCAGGCCTGAAAACACGTGAAGAAGAGAAACTACGTGAAAACCCCCCACAGTCGCTGGTTACTCACAGATTTGGGCCTTAACAGAAACATATAAAAACCCAAGAAGATGACAGCAAGACAGGATGAGACTCCAGAGCTGGGTTAAAATACAACCTTCACCTGATGCAGTTACCTGGTGGTTTCCCCTCAGTCGCAGCACCACAGTCTACTTGTTAACATAACCAAAGTCCAACACAGTGAGCTGGCTGACAAACCCCAAACCTACCACAGTATGAGTGTTTCTGGAGTCTACTTTACTAATTCCAGGACCCTCTACAGGTTTCCCTAGATTTTCCAGGACAAACAGACATTATTGAAACATTATTCAGGGACAGTTTGCTGCTGCAGATCTGACGGCCTGAGATTAACAGCTGGATGTATCGTGTCACCTCTGAGTCCTGTGGGTCCTGTAAGATGGCAGCCTCCAGCAGCAGCACGGCAGCGTTCAGGTCTCCCTCCCGAGCTTTCTCTTGACCCTCGGCGAAGGCATTGGGCCAGTCTCTGTACGGGTTGTTGGTACTGAAATAGTAACCCTGCAGCAGATGCACACATATCAGAGCAGACTGAGTTTAGCTGGATCACTCAGAGGATGCGTGAACTCTGATTCTCCTGCAGGTTTTAATGCTTGTGGTGCTGAGCACAGTAAGGCTCTGGTGAGTCCCAGCACTTCCTGTGAGCGTCCAGTCACAACCAGTGTGTAACTGAAGATTAATAATAAATGACCATAATAATTGAGCCCATGCAAGTACCAGTGACGCTTTCATTGCTGCAGACCTGCGAGCTGCAGGATCGGCTGCACTTTCTGAGCCTGCGTATTAACATGCACCCCTCTGACATTTTACTTTCCTGCCTGTCGTTTTACTGAAAACATTTTCCCAGCATGCACTGAGGCAGTTATTAATAATGTCGGATTACTGCTGTGATGGATGTTTGGCAGCTTTAATCTGCAGCTTTAATCTGCAGCTGGCCTGAGCTCAGATGTGGGCACCTCGGTAATCCTACGCTAATTCCTCCGCTCAGGTGTTACATCACCATGGCGATGGAGGTGATGCTGACACGTTATCAGACATCCGCTCACACATGCGGAACACGTCGCAGATGTTTACTGCCTTTTTTCTTCTTTGCTGGTTTTCCTTCAGCTTTGATTCAGAAGGAAAACTTGCAGCTGGAGCCGCGGCTCCTTCACTGATGTCAGAGCCCGTGAAGACACAGCCTCAGAACATTTGAACAGAAATGATTAGGATAAAAAATCCACCATTAATTCAAATCTACTGAACTTTCATTCTGACTCGGTGTGCTGCTTTGGGAATTCTGGGATTTTTCCCTTTGCTAGAGATGGTCTGCGTGTTGGATGTGTGCGCGCTTTCCTGTTGTTGATCTGTCATATTGGTGAGTTTCTCCAAAGCTGCAGTAAAATGTTTCATGTCTGACTTCATGCTGATGAGTTTAGTACATATTTAATGGTTTCTTTACTGTTTGCTCTGAGCTCACCTTCTCTGCAGGTGAGACGGTGGGCGGGATCGGCCGCTGGTCCTCAGAGTCCTCCAGCCAGTTCCTCCGAGCGAGCTCCTCCCACTCTGCCTGCATCTTGTCCCAGAACTCAGTGTCCGACTGTCACACAGCAAACAGACAATAAAAACCAAATCTTTAACTCAGCCTAAAACCATCAAATCAAAAATAAATGACTCCACCCATCCACACATCCATGAGCACCGTCATTTATCCAGGTCTAGGTGGCCGAAATAGCAGCCTATGCAGAGATTCTCAGACCTTCTTCTCCCCAGCCACCTCCTCCAGCTCTTCCAAGGAGATACAGAGGCTTTTGAAGCCAGCAAAGAGACATAAAGTCTCCAGTGTGTCCTGGGTCTGTCTCAGGGCCTCCTCCCTGTAGGAACATTGTAATCCGACTCTCGAACCACCTCAACTGTCTCATTTCGATGTGGAGGAGTAACAGTGCTACTCTGAGCTCTTCATCCTATCTCTAAGGAACAGGCCAGCCCACCCTTCAGATGACACTCATTTCTGATGCTTGTATCCACAAACTCATTCTTTCGGTCTCTAACCCAGAGCTCTTGGTCATAGGTGAGGGAAGGAACAGATCAACCTATAAATCAACAGCTGCACTTTCACGTTCAGCTCTCTCTTCTCCACAACAGTCTGATACCGTGTGAACATCAGTGCAGGCACTGCACCAATCAGTGTGTGTCCTGCTCCCTCCTCCCCTCGACTGTGACCTGAAGTAAGACCTTGAGGTACTTAAACTTGTCCCCAACAGGAGTCTAGAGGACTACAAGTACCTTGGAATTCCACAGGCAAACCTCCAAGTACCTGCAGAGAGTAAGGCAAGTCCTAAGGAGTCAGCTGAATGGGAAGAATGAGATCTAGGCAATAAACACCTACACTCTGCCAGTTGTCAGATACCCTGCTGGTCCCATAAGCTGTCCAAAGGAGGAGATGGAAGCCACTGATGTCAAGAAAAGAAAGCTCCTCACCATGGATGGAGGGTTTCACCCCAAATCCAGCACCCTGAGACTGTACAATAAGCAGAAGGAAGGAGGCAGAAGACTAGTGAGTGTCAGAACCACTATCCTGGATGTAACAACAAAGATCCATGAATACATCAGGAAGAAGGCTACGATTGATGTGCTTAGTGAGTACCTCAGGCAGCAGAAACCTGAGAAAGAAGAGGAGGAAGAACAGGAACCATCATGGAAGGACAGGCCTCTGCACGGAATGTACCACCGGCAGATAGAAGAAGTGGCTGACATAGAAAAATCCTACCAATGGCTGGACAAAGCTAAAACTAATCATGGCAGTACAGGAACAAGCTCTAAGCACAAGATCAATAGAGGCTGAGGTCTACCACACAGGCAAGACCCCAGGGGCAGGCTGTGCAGAGATACCCCTGAGACAATCCAGCACATAACAGCAGGGTGCAAGATGCTAGCAGGCAGGGCATGCATGGAACGCCATAACCAAGTGGCTGGCATAGTATACAGGAACATCTGTGCCAAGTATGACTGGAAGTCCCGAGGTCAAAATGGGATACCCTGCCAAGGGTGGTTGAGAATAATGGAGCTAAGATCCTGTGGGACTTCAAAATAAAATACAGACAGACTGGTGATGACTAACCAAGCAGACACAGTGATGGCGAGTGGGGAATTTTTTATATATATATATATATACATATATTACTTCCTCGTGTTTTGTTTTTTAATGACTGGATCTGTATTGCTACATCTTTGTATTTTCCTCCAAATTGTGTTAAAAAAACACTTCATTCGTTTCAGTTTCTTTATGCAAATGAGGTGTCTGCCATTCAAAGTGCATCATGAGGTGTGCTGGATGATGGACATCAGGCTCAGAAGAGAAATGTCAGTTGATGGTTGCAGAGCTGAGGCGGTGAGCTGACCTGCTCGTCGGTCAGGACGGGTTACTGTCTCAGTTAGCGGCGTGCACTCACAGAGGTTTGGCTTTCATGGCCTGTATGTGTCTGTATACCAGCTGGATGCCCTCATCATGCTCTGCCAGGACTTTTTAAGGCTTTTAGGTTTTTAGTAAAACAGAGTGTGGCGTAATGTGAGAGTGACGTCTCAGGGTGGTCTGCCAGAAAAATGTCACAGGACATCATGAAGTGTTACACATCAGTTTCACTCAACATGATGGGGGGAGGTGAATGGAGAGTCCTGCAGCAGTCTGAGCTGATGGTTCAGGGTCACCTGAACGGTACTGATACGGTGATATGGTACTATGAGGTCTTTAAGGTAAGATAGGGCCTGATTATTTAAGACCTTGTATGTTAGGAGAAGGATTTTAAATTCTATTCTAGATTTAACAGGGAGCCAATGAAGAGAAGCCAATATGGGAGAAATATGCTCTCTCTTTCTAGTCCCTGTCAGTACTCTGAGCTGCAGCATTTTGGATCAGCTGAAGGCTTTTCAGGGAGCTTTTAGGACAGCCTGATAATAATGAATTACAATAGTCCAGCCTAGAAGTAATAAATGCATGAATTAGCTTTTCAGCATCAGTCTGAGACAGGATGTTTCTAATTTTAGAAATATTGATCCTAAATTCTTGATGAGGACTTTGCTAATTAGCAGCAGTGCGATGGTCACAGAGAGATGAGGTTTTAGATATTTGATGAATATAAATATTTGAGTCCTGCTGCTGTGAACATGATGTGATGTTAAAAGCAAGTTACGATTTTTTTTTATTGCCTTTAAGATTAAAATCAATAACTATCATCTCTGTTATTCAGAGGCTGTTTACCGTATGTTGCAGAATGGTGGGTTACAGTAATGTGTGCAGAGCAGCTGTGATATTTATAGACAGGTCAAGGGTCGCACTTTAAATGTAAGCTGATGATGTTCTTTGGTATCACATGTTAAATTCCTCATTTATACTATAGAGAGCGCTTTGGAAAGCAGCCATGACAGCTCAAAGGACGCAGCAGCAGCAGCACAGCTCAGCCTATCACATGTGAGCTCATAGCACAGGTGAGCCCGCAGGTTACTGCGAGGTCAGACACTTTCACCACTGCTCCACTATACCCCCCCCCATTTCGACATATCCCACTTTAACCCCTGAATGTGAACGATGCATGCCGTCATTATCCACGCTCACTGGATCCTGTAAGTTGAACTCACCTTAAAGAGGAAATAGAACTGACTGAGTGTGACCTGAAACCTGATTGGCTCCCCGCCCACCTCGCTGCAGGCATTTCTGTCTCATTTGCATAATGAACTAGAAGTCCATGAGTAAAAGAATTAAAACAGACAGAAATAGGCAGCAAATGCAAAGAGACAATAATATCAGAAATAAACCAATAAATAAAGAGAAAAGTGAGAAAAATGGGGAGATTCTCTGCATTAACGGAGCCGTAGTCCTGTTTCTACAGACCACAGGTAGACATTTTGTGTTGTGTGTGCTGAGTCTCATTCAGAGTGCAGCATCCCATAAATACTGGATCAGGACCGAAGCAGCTTTGACAGCTTCCATCATTAAAGACTCACAAAATCAGCTCTCAGCTCAGTCTTGGGCCATGAATATAAAAGCTGCATCTCTCTGTGCTGTTTGTCGGACCGAAGCATCTCGAGCCGCCATAAACATCAGTGCTGTCAGAGCCAATCAGCTTCAGAGAGGAGGCGGCGCAGCAGAAACCGACAGCGCAGCCGTTAGCATGTGGAGCGTCCTGCAGGAGGGACGTCAGGGTCACCGCAGGACAAAAAGCTGAGCTGCTCTTAGTCTGGATGATGGAAGATTCAACACTGTGAATGCAAACAATGTCCTAAAATGAATGCTTTTAACTTCACTCAGACCAGCACACTGGAGAGGTCACCACAAACAAGGCTCCCATCAAACTCCTGCTCAGGCTTTTTCTTTCAGGGCTGTTGTTCAGATGTTAATAAAAGCATAGCTCCTGTAACTGTGTGGCATATGACACAACTTAAGGCTGTTAATGCTACAGTCACAGAAGGGAAATCAGTGGTTGAAGAACTGAAGTTCTAACTGCGATCATGTGCAATGAAAGACGGGGATCAGCCCTGCGACCGCTTGCTGTCAGCTGCTGTCTTCAAAGCTTCTTTGGTGCATCAAGATGGAGATAAAAAGGCAAAAAGACTGAATCGGTCCATCAGTCTGAGATAGAATGGAGTCAAACTGGCTGTGACAAACACTTGCAGTCGGTCACTGAATGTGAAAAGAGTGAAGGAGAGCAGCAAGAGTGAAAGGGAAGGTTTACAGAATGGTAGTGAGACCTGCTGTGATGGATGGTTTGGACACTGGTGGCTCTGACTCAAAGACAGGATGCAGGTTCATAGATGTACCAGGATTAGACATGAGGGCATCAGAGGGACAGCTCAGAGTCAGAGAGCTGTGCAGAGGAGGGAGAGCGGACATACTGGACAAAGGATGCTGAAGATGGAGCTGCCAGGCAGGAGGAAAGAGGAAGACTTCAGAGGAAGTTCATGGATGTAGTGAAGGAGGACATGCAGAGGGTTGGGGTGACAGAGGAGGATGCTGGGATGGGAGATGGAAGCAGATAATCTGCTGTGGAGACCCCTAAAGCGAGCAGCTGAAAGAAGGAGAAGAGGAAGAGTCAGAAAAAAAAAAACAAAGTGGGGGAGGGCTGAGGGCGGGGCTACCATGAGTGTGATAACCACAATGGAGCTCAAAAAGAGGGCTGTGGAGACCCCTAAAGGGGCAGCCAAAGAAGAAGAATTCAGTGCATTCACATTCATTTTCCCAGTTACAAGGAGGCTGCAGTCCGGTTTTTCCTGTTCTGTGACTGAGCCATCAGTTAGCTAGAATCCTGTAACTTTTCGATCTTTTTCGAAGTGTTCAGCTTTATTCCAACTACAGGCTGCACACACGTCAGATGTGGAAATAATTTTATGGCTTTCCTACATGGGTGGCACCCCCAACAATCACACACAATCCACACCTCCACCCACACCTGAGCTCCACCCCCGAATAACCTCGCTATCTCTGTGAGGACCAGCTACTTTCACTCCATATTTTCCCCCAGTCAGCCACATCCTCCTACAGGAGCTTTATGTCCCACCACTGGGCCCTGCACATAAGGTTTAGACCCAATCTAAAGACATCTGTGTAGGGCGCCCGGGTGGCTCAGGGGTGGAGCAGGCGACCACATGCATATGCTGCCTTGTGGTGCGGGCAGCGCAAGCTCGAGTCCCAGCTTGTCGCCAACTTGCCCGCACGTCTTCCCCCCGTATCTTTTCCCCAGTTCCTGTGTCTCTATAAAGCTGCTGCGGCCAAAAAGGCATCTGCGATGTTAAACAGTGTGTCTGTTGGCCAGTTAATTCTGAGGTTTCGCCCTGAGACAATAAAACGACTGGAGCGCCCCGACCTGCGCCAGGCTGTGAGGTCACGCTGCTCTGATGGAAAACATCGAAAGCCTTTTCATCTTCTTTTAACCTTTTATCAGAGCGCTCCTGTTTCAGTAAGCAGCTCACCACGTCGGCCCTCTGACCACACACGATGTGTCGGAGCTTCGCCGACCTCTGCGTGCTTTTGAACACCTGCAGCCAAATTCAAGAACCTGTGACGAGGAAGAGCTTTTAATCAGCGCCTCGTCAATCTGAGACACCGTGATTGGTTCAGTAAGCTGAGCTGACGGGACTGAAGAGCAGACACGTTGCCTCGAAATTAAATATCTGACAGAGAAAATCTGCACTTTAATCACCGGGAGGTTAGTCCGCCTCAGTACCTGCAGAGTCCCACTAAAAATCATCATCATCATCATTATCATCATCACACCATCATCATCCTCAGCCTCAAACAAATGGACTCGCTAACAAACCTGAACCTACAAGAACAACGTTAGCACTTCCAGGACCACATGTGCTGATGAAGCTGCAGCTGAAACTCCAGCTGGGTCTGGAAAAGTTCAGCATCAGATATGAAAACTGATCTGAGTGCACCTGAGGATGCGCAGGTGACAGGAAGTATGGATCTGTTTCTGAACATCCGATAACGCTGAGCTGCAAACACGAGGACGAACAGCTGAGAGTGTCTTACTGTCAGCAGATCAGAAGAGGAGACGCTGAGACGGAGTTCATGTGAAGACTTTGTTCTTGACTTTTGTGAGAAGAGGACATTTTTGTCAGCGTGTTTTTACCTCGACAGCAGCCTTCGCTCTGACAAACTCGTCCTCCAGAGACTCGTTTCTGAGCAGCAGAGAGCGAGTCCGTCTGCGCTGTCTGGATGGCCCACAGTCCTGAAAGCGCACACACACACACACACACACACACACACACACACACACACACACACACACACCGGAAAGGTCAGCCAGCAGCCATCAGCATGAAGGAAAACAAACAACGCATGCCAGAAAACTTGTAAACAAAGTCAAAGCTGTATCTAAAAAAAACTCCTCAACTAACCTCCAGCTGTCTGTAGACAACACTCCTTTCTCCCAGGCTCCCTGAACTGACACTGTCACTACAGATGGCAGGCACATCTGGGCCTGATCTCAGTTACTTTTGGCTCTCACTGCTGTGCTGGCATGTAGGCTAGACATGGTTCAGCAGCCATGAGGTTTTTACAGCAGAATTAGGTGGACTGAGCCACATCCGGGCCAAAAACCACCATCCGGCTCTGGATCTATCTATTTCCAGGGCAGTACGAGCATGCATATTCCTGTCTAACAGGTTTTATTCAGAAACTGGATAGAAATTGGAGTACTGCAGTATTTGGAGTAGCACGTGCAGCAGTCCTGCAGTACGAGTCAGCAGCTGACCTGTGTTGAAGAAATGAAGTCGAGATCGTCAAAGCTGCGGACGTCGAAGTTGTTCTTCGTCAGAGGATCGGTTTTGAACTCGGCAGACCTGAAGAAGAACAGCACAGGGTTAACGGGGACCTGCTGTTCCTTATTTTCTGTCACTTCAGGTGAGCCAGCTGCTGTTTTCCTATCTTGGATCTGTATGATGTCAAAGAGAGGAGATATCCTTCTGTCGACATCTCAGGTACAGAAACCCCGCCCGCCGACCTACAGGTGGCTCAAAGTGGGAGGAGCTACAGCAGCTTGTTTCAGGTGATGATGAGCTGTGAGACGGAGGCCCAGGAGAGATAGATTAACTGTCAATCATGCAAAGCTAAAGTCTGAATTAAAATTTTAGCATGAAATTTGCTGAAAGTTTTATAGATGGCGGCATCTCCGCTCACGGGAAAGACAGAAACTTTGAAACCGTGCTGCTAGCTGCTGAATCTAATGTGAAGAGTGAGGATGAGGAGGATGAGCTCGGTGTGAGTGAAGCTCTCATTACCACAGCAGTTCACTGGACGAGTGATGGGAGGTGCATCTCTTCTCGTATCTCCTCCTCCGTCCCCCGTCCTCCACGTCCAGGTTCAGCTCGTCCCATTTGTCCAGAGGAGACGACAGACTGACTGCAAACACGACAACAACAACACACCACCTGAACTCACAGCAGTCTGACAGCTGCAGCTGTTCCAGGTGTTTCAGGTTCAAAGGAGGAGGTCAGCAAAGAGCATGCACACAGCTCACCCTCCTGAAGCGCGCTGAGGCTCTCAATTGCTTTAAATGCAAACACAAGCAAAAAGAATACTGGTGTGTGCTGGATTTCTTTGTGGGCTCAGGAGGCTGAGAGCGTTTACTGCTATCATTATGCTATCATATGACATCAGTGTTCTTAAAATGAGCGATACATCATCCATCAGCAGCATCAACACAGTTCTGTATTTGCTTTAAATGTCTCCACCCAAACACCAGCTCCATCATTTTCATCTTTTCATCATCATAAAGCAGAAGCACCGTTTTTCCTTTTATATTAAACATATTCATATGGATGCAAACCCTCCCACAGGCTGAGCTGCTCCCTCTCAGGTCTGTGTGTGCGCTCATCACTGATGAAAGTGACATTTCTAAGCTTCGGGCACTAAAAACACACATTTATCAAATGGAAAGTGCAGCTGCAGCCAGGTGTTAAAGGTAAACAGGAAGTCCGACGCTCATCGCAGTAAAAGCTCAGATTAAAGATGCTTTTTCTCACGACTCGGTGACTTCAGCGCTTTTAATGAAATGAAGCAGTGAAAAACAAAGCGATGAGGGCCTGAGTGAGCATTTATGGAGCTTTGGTTCATTTTATATCAGAGGCAGCGCTGCTTTGGTTTAATGTGACTGACTTGATTGGACTTATTCATTAACAGCAGACTAAAAAAACCAGTGGGCACAGCAAGCTGCGGCTCTGTGGATGTTTGACACCACCCGAGATACTGAAATGTACCTGCAGGGACCCTGCAGGTTCAGGCTACACAAATGCAGCCCTCAGGCTCAAAGACTGCACCTCTGGGTAACGCTGAACCCCTGAGGGCAAAAACAGGCTCACACTATGAGCTGCCCGGCAGCGAAAGTTCAGATTTATCTTCTAGATTTTAAAGGTCCAGCGTGACACACACACACACACACACACACACACACACACACACAGTTTCTCAGCCTTTGGTTTGCTTGTGTTTGTGACTCCAGCTTAATACCTGGAGCAATTTTTCTTCATATTCTGTTGATTTGGAAGCTTTTATGACACTTTATGAGTTTCCTGGGCCACTGCAGACCAGCAGCAGATACATTCGAGCTTGCGATGTTACTCTTTGGCAGCATTTCACATCTTTTTAGTCCCGTCTTTAAAAATGGTCTTCAGCGGAGCTCCTCCCCGCTGTCACAGTCTGAACTGCGACCTCTGACCTTGGCACTCTCAGAACCAGCTGTTGCTGCAGCTGCGGACGACAGCGTGCAGTTTCACTAGTAAACCCAACTACATGATGTGATCAGCTTTTCTCGGAGGGCTTCTTTGAATCAGGATCGCGTGCAGTTCAGAAACAGGCTGAAGCAGACCTAACACGCCTCTGCTGGCTCGCCCTCGTGTGATAAAAATCACTTTTCTTTCTCCTAATCATTTCAGGCCCTGAAAAGTCAAAGAGGCAAAGTCCACATGAGTGAGCAGAGTGATGGGTTCATTTATGCTTCAGCACCTGGATCAATGTGAGAAGCTTTCAGCAAGCAAGAGGAGTGAATCCAGACCTGAGGCGCTCCAAAGAAACACAGAGAGAGCTCTTAGTGGAAGTTCTGATTTGAATCAAATGTGAATGCTTTAAACAGTTTTTGGTAACATGAGTGAATTAAAGCAGCCAAACGGTCAGCGCTGATGAAGCTGAACGTATTCATCTGAACATATTCAGTTTACTCATGTTGTCCTCTGAAAATATCCGAGAGACATACAGTATGGATACAGTTCGGATGATCCATCCACCCATTCATCCATCTATCCTCTTCCACCTATCCTTGTTCAGGGTCGCAGGGGCGCTAGAGCCTATCCCAGCTGTCACAGGTTGAGAGGCAGGGTACTCCCCATACAGGCCACCAGCCTGTCGCAGGACCAACAGAGAGACAGACAACCATTCACATCTTTGGGCAATTTAGAATCACCAATTAACCTAACCCCAGATTTAATCCAGTCAGTGTTAACTGCAGAGCTTTGTTCAAACTCGAATCAGAGCATATGACCGTGGTTGGATTCTCAGTCTAAATGTAGTAACAGAGCAGCAGCGTGCAGGCAGCACTGCTCCTCTCTTCACTCTAATGTGATAAAAACTGAGTGCTTCATTATCAGGCAGCTCCCTGTGACTCACCTGAGTCCAGTGAGATCCTCTCAGGTGTCCTGGGACTAGCAGGTAGGTGTTCCACCTGCACCCTGGATCAGCTCCGTCTCCTCGGGTTTGACTCGGCGTCTGGGACTCTTCGAGCTGCCCTTCCTCCTCAGAGGGCTCCTCTTCCTCCGGTCCTTGTTGCTCCCCCCGCTGCTCTCCCCAGCTCGCTGAGGTCCACCAGATCCAGAGCTGTGGACAGAACTGCAGACAGTGGGACAGGTGGACTCGTTAAACCTGACCAGTAACAGTTCAGTGTGTCTGTGGGAGACCTCAACTGGAGGTCTGCCTCGAAGTTAACCTCTCAGATTTAACCTCCATCTGAGAAAACCTCGAAAAGGACACATGGCCAGAGAGGCTTTTCTGGTATTTCATTATTCTCATTATAAACAACAGGCAAAATACCAGAATCACATGGCTCAATAATTCATGAAGGTTAAACTCCTCTCCAATCTCAGAGCACTTCGAGGGTCTGCTCGGTTCACAATGAGGTCAATTTGGTCATCAGAAGGTGAGGGCAGTGCTGCATGTGGGCATCCACATCTTTGTGGTTTTATGGACAGAATTTGTAGGGGGCAGAGGTTTTCAGGTGATGCGGTCCTGCTGACTTCATCCGGCATCAACCTCCAGCTCACAGTGAGATGGTCTGGCTGGGATGAGAATGGGGTGGTTCTCAGCTGGAGGAGAGTGGCTGCCCCGAGTGGAGGAATTCATGTATGTCAGCGTCTATGTCTGACCTGTGGTTACGGTCCGTGTGAAACAATCCCATCAAGGACAGAAGTGTGTCCTGCCTCAGCCTTAGAGACAGGGTGAGGAACTCGGTCACTCGGGAGGAGTCAGAGTATAGCCACTGCTGCTCCTCCTTCCACATCCACCTCCTATGTGAGGTGTTTGATGCATGTCCAGCTGGGACTGAGACCCTGGGCCAGACCCAGGACACGCTGGAGAGGTCATGTCTCCCTGTTTGTTTACCACAGGAGTCCCCAGAGAAAAGCTTGAGTTGGTGGCTGGGAGGAGAGGGAGGCCTCATGATGGCTGCAGCTGTCTGTGTCCACACTCAGCAGGTAGTATAATCTAGTCTTTGACTGTAAAGTTAAGAGTACCTTAACCAGCAACACA
>JAMQGT020011255.1:0-76797 GCA_024447675.2 Pterophyllum scalare
AGTGGTGTAGCAGCAGACTTCACCACCTTGTAGTTAGACCTGCGATGAAAGAAAAAAGTGTGATGGTTTCATTTTCTCTCAGTCCACTTCTGGCTTGTCTCACTTCTGATTTCAGAGGCTATTTCTCTGTGAAGCATTTCCCAGAAATCACCTCCTCTAACACACACCCCTTTACTTGCATGACTGTCTTCGTGGGGACCGTTGTTCTTGTGACGCTTACCCGAACCCCTCAGTAGGCATGATCACTGCGTATACAGTAAAGACAATGTGTCTGTGCTAATTATCCTTAACATAGAACATGTCTTGTTGTTTTTGACTCGTAATACAAAGATCACATCCAGATCCTAATATAATAGAAAATTGACCGCTGACGGTCAGAGGCAAGATCATCCAGAGGAAATGAAACAGCAATAAGATGGAAAATCACATGTGCAATAGGTGCAATCTCAACAACATCCCAGCTTAGTACAAGTGTCAGTGTTGTGACAGGGAGCAGAGTTTGCTACACTGCTGCTCAGTTCAGGATACCTGAGTTTATCATAGGAATTTTGACCTTTCAGGACATTCACTGTCCGCTGGGCCTCTCTTACCGGTGGCTGCCCTTTACGAGACCTATTTTGTGGTCCAAAAACACCACCTATTCAGGTGTTAACTCCCTATGTGATAACCCTGAGTCCCTACCATCCTCATCTCTAAATGTTCATTTAATTATTTGCTTTTTTTGTAAAAATCTCCAATTTAAAGTTCAATTATAGATTTCAGTTCAATTCAATTTTATTTATATAGCGCCAAATCACAACAAACAGTCGCCTCAAGGCGCTTTGTATTGTGGGTAAAGACCCTACAATAACACAGAGAAAACCCAACAGTCAAAGCAACCCCCTGTGAGCAAGCACTTGGCGACGGTGGGAAGGAAAAACTCCCTTTTAACAGGAAGAAACCTCCAGCAGAACCAGGCTCAGGGAGGGGCAGTCATCTGCTGCGACTGGTTGGGGCTGAAGGGAGAGAGACAGGACAAAAGACATGCTGTGGACGACAGGCAGAGATTAATAATAATAGATAACAGAGATGACCAAAATAATCAAGGCCATCTTTTTTTTCCATAATACTTTGAAGTATCTGACACAGTGATGATCCAGAACTGGAGTGTTAAGCTCCTGAAGTTGGCCTAGAACAGTTTCACAGTATCCAACATTTGTTTTACTGTAAAGATGTATGAGTAAACATTCACATTTAATCTATCCGGCAACAAAACAGATGATGAGGTATGTTTTAAAAAATAAAATAACACATTCAGGGTTTTTTCAGGCTCAAAATGAATATTCTGAAAATCCCATGTAATTCAGACAGTGAGTCTTGGTGATTTTTTCCTTTGGTGGAAGGACAAAACCTCTTCAATATGCAGGGAAACCCCTGATAATGATGCAGTTTTACTTATTACATGTACAACACCGATCACAGCAACACTACAAAAACACAAAACTGCCATATTTAGAGAGATAAATAACAGCTCTTTCTATTTATTTTACCCTTAGTGTTAGATACATTTTTATGCTTGTATAATAATACTGGTTCCAGCTCATACTTGACACCTCAGGTCTGAAACTCATAGTGTTCTCACACACAGACACACACAGACAGCTGATCTCACTTTGATGTGTTAAACCTGTTGTCACACTATGAAGACCACTTTCTGTTTCGGGTGGGCAGGTATGTTATTGCGTGGGCGGGTGAGAGGTTGTAGTTCCCCCCCATCCCCCCCCCCGAACTGCTGCGGGAGAATCAGCAGCAATCGCATCAGTGGCGCACAGCCTGGTGGGGGGGGGGGTGCGCAGGGGTGATGGGATGATTTACAGGAACGGTGGTGGGCAAAAAAAACCCATTGAGGCCCCGTTTACACGAAGACGCTTGAAACGGTGAAAACAATGTAGTTCCCATTGTCAGGCCACAAGGTGGCGGTGTTTTTGTTTTTTCTTTTTTCAAAGCGTGTTTACACCGTATGCGCATGCGCAGAGGGACTCTGTAGGAAGCGCCGCAACGAGTTGTTCATTATTTACAAATTGGCCGATGTGAGAGGCTTTGTGGACTGATGACGAGGTTGGATTACTGCTGCACACAACGCTGAATTACAAAACGGCAAGAACACAAGAAAAGATCGACTGTGAATCGCGCTACTCTTAAGTTCGCTGAAGCACTCGTGAATCCTAACCCCAATGAGTGCTGTTCATCTCTTACTTGTGGCCACAGCAACCGTAGTGCGCATGTGCGAGTACCCCCGTTTCCAAAATGCACCGTATTCAACCGTTTACACGAGGACGGTAGTGATGGGAAGTTCGTCTCTTTTCAGAGAGCCGGCCCTTCAGGCTCGGCTCCCAAAGAAGAGTCGGCTCTTTCGCCTCCCAGACGGCTCTTTACTTGCTATCATTTGTAGCCTCATATTTTAGCCTAAGTAAGCAAAAAATAATAATTAATGGTTTGTGTGCTGAGAAGCCCTTTTGCCTTCAGTCTTTTTTTTGATTATTATGAATATTTATTATTATTTTGCTTGTGTTGCAGTAGGACAGGTTATAGTTGCAGTTTTACAGTCACAACACATTAAATTAGTAAAAATGCTGGAAAAGTAAAATACTGCTTTTTAGTGAAACAGTCAGGTCATGGCATTAATGTAATACTTTTATACAATAAAATGAGAGAGAGGAGTCAGCTTGTGTTACTTTATACTTCAGCATCACTGTTTTTACATGAAGGTTTTACATTTTAAAGTTACAACACAATAAGATCAGATCAGTTTCCAACCTGTGTGACCACATCGATAAAGTCAGTGTGTGTTTTTGTCTCCCTGTTGTGTGTAAAAGTTGTTGATCAGTTTCAGCAAACTGCTCATAAACTTTTCATATCAAATATTACACAAAAATCCTCAGTTTTCACAGGAAAGTCCCAGAAATCAGAACAGATTTGTTACACACCTCTTCATTGTTTACTTTAATCAGATGATGTCCCTTCACGGTCATGATGAAACCCTTTAGAGTGACTGACCCCTGACCCCTAGTAGTAGTTAAAATGCTTAAATGAAATAAATAAAACACATCTTTTGGTAACAGCAGTCTAATCTAATCTAAATATCCTTTGGGGGGATCACAAGTGTGTATGCAGGAATCCCCTGATATTAAGGACCTGTAGATAGAGCCGGGTGTGTCTCCTCCTATCCTCACATTCCTGCTGTGCCAGTAAAAGTGTCAGACCTGCAGATTTTTTATTGGTGGGATTGTTGCAAAGGAAAATTCCCTCAGTTTGCTGTTATAGTGGGGAAGTTTGGCACCATTAGTCCCAACTCTGTTTACTGTGGAAAAAACAGTGGAAACAGTGACTGGTGACTCCTGCGATCACCTTTCTCACACACACGTCTTACTGTTTCCAAAATATTTAACCACTCATCGCAAAAGAACAAAAAAAAGAATAAATGTAAGCACCCAAATTTAGGCAAAGTGTGTGTGTGTGTGTGTGTGTGTGTGTGTGTGTGTGCGCGCGCGCAGCCCGTTCAGGGTGATGTCCAGTTTTGTCTCTCAGCTGTTTGTTGCCTAACAACATCTGACAGATCACACACACACACACCCAGAGGACCAGCTGATACATGCACACCTGACCTGACTGCATGCCAACAACAGCTGCTCAGCAACAAACAGCTGATCTCAAACAGTTCCTAAATTTTTTTTTTTTTTAATCACAAACTTAGTGGGCTTTAAAATCTGCACTGGAAGGGAAAAACGCTGCCTCCAGTGTGTGTGCTGGACCTGAACCATGCAGAGTAAAGTTCAGACAGCAGAGACTTGGTGTGCGTTTCCACTGGACAGGTCTGTGTGTGTGTGTGTGCGCGCTTTTGTTTTTTTCAAACAGCAGATCACATGTTTGTGGGCTTTTCTTGCCAAACGTTTAGACACATCTCCCATTGTGCAACGGCCGACTGGTTGGAGACGTGCTCCCAGCGTGCTCTGCAGCTGGTCGCGGTGAATCAGACTAAAGGAGAGCAGAGTGCGCTGAGCGTGTTTCATTAATGGAGAATCTTACTAACTCTCATGCACCACATCTTTCCAGTTTCACTTCACGTTGGTTTAGATCAGATGACTGTGTCACTGAATGCGTCCACAGGTGGATTTCAGTTTTTAAAGCAGCAGCGCCTTGTGACAGGCGGGCCACTCAGAGGCTGGTTTTACTGCATGTTTACTGCAGTTTCTTCTACGCTTTACTGTCAACACCAAGACTGGGATTGAATCAGGTTTATAACCCAGCAGGTTTGACTTGTGATGCAGGAGAAACATCAGATCAGAGTCACGGGGTGTTTGTGTACGTGATTGAAAGCCATAAATAATGACATTAGAACATTTTAGAATAAACAAACGTATGTTAAACACGAACAGACATTAAGAGCAAAAAAAAAAAAAAAAGGAATCCACTCATGGGCTGAAATAGCTTCAGGGTTTAATAATAACTGGGAACAAGAATCCCAGCACATCATTAGGAGTTCTCACACAGACTGGGAGGAATGGGCAGGTTAATGCGATCCCAGCATCCTATTTTATGAATCAGCGGGTTGAACCGGGATTCTTAAAGCCGGAGCACTCCCGTGGTCTTTTCCAGTCGTGAGTCAGCGTCCCTTTGGTCACTCTCCTCATCGTCCGGGCGCTGTGGGTCACGACTCATTGTTTTGACTCACAGTTGTTTGCTGCTCACATGATCTCTGTCATTTGTCCCAACTGTCATCTTCAGAACTTGATAAAAATAGCGTGTGGTTTGAAGGGAAAAGGTTACACTGCGGAGGTTATTGACCTTTCAGCTAATCAGGTGACAGAGAGTGCGGGTTAAACCACTTTGGCACTTTAAAGGATGTTTTCGATTATCTGTGCTCTCGTGAGCTCGTGTTGATGAGGTCGTGTTTATGGTGACCAGATCCCAACAAACCAAATGTTCGTGGCGGAAACGAGAAGTTTTTACATGTATGATGTCAAAAATAAACACACAAATTATGCAGGTTCACGTTATTCAGCACATGAAGGACAGATATACCAAGTTTAACTGAATGCAACATGCCGATTCCCCCCTGTAGGTAAACTGTAAGCATAAAAACCCTGAAGGTTGTTTGGTAGTGTTTTGGTATTCCCTTGTTTATTCCCTTGTTTCTGTCTCAGTAACTGTTGGAATGGTGAAGTCTCACCGTGTGCGCCCGTGCAAAGCATGAGCGCATACTGTACGGTAGGGCTGCAACTAACAAATATTTTGATAGTCAATTAGGTGTCGACTAATCGGATTATGAATCACATAATTATGAAATGGCACTTATTTAGCTATCAGCGTTTACATTTAGCATAAGGTTATTTAAAATGTTGTAGTAAACACATGGAAGATGGATACTTCCTTCAAAATTTTTAATTAGGTTTGCTGCTGATATAACTTTAACGGTCCATTTTCCCAACCGTAAAAAAATGTAAAATAAAGTTGGCAGAGTTTCACCGGTAGCCCCCAATAACATGCCATTGAATGCTATCCAGTCTTTAAGTCTGACGTCATTTCCGGGTCCAAAATAAACAGCAATGGCATAACCAGTGACTGTTCACTATTAAGGTATGTTACAATCATCTTTATCAACAGCAGTCATTTCCGCTTCTCTTCCTCATCAGTAAAATGACAGCTCAGTGTGTTTTTTTGTTTTGTTTTTCCGAGTCGGATCGGTTAAAACGACCAGGGACACAGCATTGCGGCATATTGATCACGAGACAGTTTGGACCCGGAAATGGAATTCTACGTCATCACTTAACAACCGGATTGCGCACGTGTGAAGCTCGCCAGAGATAGACTGACAGGAAGACGTCTCACTCCGTTTTAAAAAAAAAAACGGATCCAAGGTTTGGGACAATTTCACACTCACTCACTCCGTTAAAAAAAAACGGAGTGAGTGAGTGTGAAATTGTCCCAAACCTTGGATCGTCTAGCAAGCCGTATTCTTTCACCAGTAGCCGCTTAACATGCCGCTGAATGCTGTTGCGCATGTGTGAAGCTCGCCAGAGATAGACGGACAGGAAGGTGTCTCACTCCGTTAAAAAAAAAATCACCAGTAATAAAAAACGACTATTATCGACAATTAAATTCGTCAGCAACTGTTGTTATTGTTGATTATTGTCAACAATGTGGACTAATTATTGCAGCCCTACTGTACTGCTTCTTCTACTACTTTTCCTTCAACTGAATTTCACCACGCAAGTAGTCCCGTTGGTTTTGAGAGAACTCTCACAAAGTCATTGATCAGGAATAGCGTGCGATGACTTTTGTTAGAAATTTGTTGTACTGTTTTTAGAAAATTCCTTAAAAACGGAGTGTGTACAGAGCTCGCGTTTAAATAAAGGGGAAATCATCTCAAAAAGTAAAAAACACTGCCTACTTTGGAGTAGGCTCAGGTATATTTCACTGTGGAAATGTCATCAAAGGGTCTCAAAAGTTGTAGACTTTATATCCTTAAATTGGTGCTTTAATATTGTCTGCATTTCTATCATAATCCTGGTCTAAGTTTGGTGAATTTTTTTTTCATTTTCTTGGGCAGCCAAGCTTTGCAAGTTTTCCAGCCTGAACGTTACTCTAGAAAAATAGATTTTCCACGGTTTCGTGCCTGCACTTTTCCCTCTGCATACACAAGGCATACTTCAGAGTGTTGGGCATTTTTGTCCTCTTTCACTTGAAGTTGCTCTTGCTTTGATAGGACTTCCATTTTTGAACTAAATTCCCAAAGGCATTGTGTGCTTGCTGTGCTTGCAGTAGACACAGGCGTGTTATACAACAACTTCCAATTTTCTGTTGAAAATGGGAAGTGCAGGGTGCCTCCCTCCTGCAGCTATTTGCATATAATAAACACCAGAGATTTTTCATTGTGCAAATATCAAAGTTTAAATGACTCGTTACCTGCTTACGTCCTGTTAGCTCCTATTGCTAATTTAAATGGAGTCACTGTCACACTCAAAATTTCTTCTGAATTTTTTTTGTAGTTATACTTATTGTTCCATGTTCCTTCCCTGCTGTGTTTTTGAAGTGTCCTCTATAGTTGTTCATAATGTATTGCAAAAGAGTGCCACACGAGCCACAGCAGCGTTGCCATCATTATCTCCTGTACTCGATGTAATTGAATAATAACTAGAAAAATTAATAGAAATAAAAAGGCATTGGCACACAGACGTTAAACCCTTTGTCCACTGGCTCCCTGTGAAAAGTGCATCGGATTGGATGAATTCTTTCATGGCAGGCAGCAGCGACTTCATTTGAAGTTTTAAAAGTAAAAAGCCTGTAAAGGTGTGTAGCTGTCCGTACTCTCAGGGTGTCTGCTTAGTCTGAAAGCCCCATTTGTGTTTTCCTAGATGTTAGTTCCCTGTGCAGCTGTAGCTGAGTGACACCTGCCCGTGTCATTACGCAGGTTCAGGCTACCTGATATCAGCCTGATGAGACCCCAATCCAGTCAAATTTTTATTGCGACTGACATTTTTTTGAGTCTACCACAGACACCTGCGCCTGAAATGAAATCCTCTTCCTTTGACCCTAAACTCTCTCATGGTCTGAGTGATGTTTGGGCCGTCGGAGCAGCTCTGTGTGGAGCAGCTCCCCGTGGAGCAGCTGGGCTGGAAAGGAATCAGAGGTCACGACGACCTCAGCGTCTCATCGCTGTAGGAAGCGTCTTCATGAAGAAATATTACTGCAATGTGACTGTGAGGGGAACAGGGAAACTCTGATGACCTCCAACTGCTGATGAGTCACAGAGTGTGTGTGTTGGGGTGTGTGTGTGTGTGTGTGTGAGAGAGAGAGAGACTTGTGTCAGAGCGACCTTTGACCTAATGTTACTGTAACAGCGACGTCTGAGCATTGGTGTCCAGACAGTTTGTGCAAACAGGGCAATGTGTGAAGAGGAATCTCCACAGTTTCTACATCAGTCTGCAGCACATATGTGTGTGCACGTGCGCGTATGTGTGTGCACGTGTATATGCAGAGAGTCCGATCTTGTGTTTATGTTGGATGTCCCTCATTTGTTCCTGTCTGTTCCAGTTTGTCTGGTAAACTCCAAACTTGAGTCCTGATTAGTTCTCACAGGCTGCATCTTAATGGTCTGAATCTTTGGAGTTACCTGCAGTGCTACCTGACCTCGACTTCTGTGTTTTCACTCTTTAAACATCGGTTCAGTTATTCATATATATATATATATATATATATATATATGTATATATATATCAGCTGTAAATACTTACATTTGTTTTCTTTTTTATATGTATTATTGGTATTTTTTTGCTTTTAAACATCTAACTATTATGTAAATGAATAATTTTAAGATATAGATTTTTACATTTATTAGTACTATTAATTTTTTGAAGATCCCACATTATTATACATCTTCTATTACATTCATATCATTTTTACATTTTATTTAAATTTACAGATTATATGTACAGATTCTTTCAGTGTATTATTAGTATTTTTTAAACTTTGTATTTTATCGTATTTATTAATTTTTCACATTTCATTATTAGTATTTATATTTTTGTATCTTTCTAGTTTTTAAATTTTATTTTTTCATTTTTTAAATGCTTATTATATATAGATTTTTGTTTTTACTAACAGTTTGAAAACTGAGGTTTTTTGTCAGTTTTCATCCTCCATGTTTCATAAAGACATTTTACGTAACTAAAATGTCACAATAATAAAAAATAAAATAAATACAATTTTAAATAAGGTGTAATGCTTGCTATAGAATAGTAAAAACAAAAATTTATATATAATAAGCATTTTTAAAAAATGAAAAAATAAAATTTAAAAACTAGAAAGATACAAAAATATAAATACTAATAATGAAATGTGAAAAATTAATACGATAAAATACAATAAGTTTAAAAAATACTAATAATACACTGAAAAAGAATCTGTACATATAATCTGTAAATTTAAATAATAAAATATAAAAATGATACAAATGTAATAGAAGATGTATAATAATGTGGGATCTTCAAAAAATTAACAGTACTAATAAATGTAAAAATCTATATCTTAAAATTTTCATTTATATAATAGTTAGATGTTTAAAAGCAAAAAATACCAATAATACATATAAAAAAGAAAACAAATATAAGTATTACAGCTGATCTGTATGCATCAACTATGCCGTGGTGATCGTGGTAATCCACGTCCATTCTAGTACTCGAATACAAGCTTTCAAGTTACCAGGCTCTTTGCTCCATAGAAGAATATCTGGCACCCCTCTCTAAGAACCAAAATATTAACAAAAGTTTTTAAGCTGTTTTGTTTTTGGGGGTTTTATTTCACTCAAAATATAACAGATCATCAGATGGTAGCAAACTTGATCATTCACTCCTACTGTGGACTAGAAAAAAGCACCAAGAAACACGACAGGTGTCTATAGAATATCTTCAAAATTTGCTAAGATGGTTCCAAAATAAGTTTAGTGGCCGATTATATTAAAGCCAAAAAAAAAAATCTCTTTGAGTCGGGGAAATAGCCTGAAAAATGTGACCGCAGACATCCAAATTATCATCATTTTCACCTCCAGCATCAGCTGGCTCCATCTGCATTAGCTTCTTGGTGATTCTAACTATTACGAGACTGAGAGTTATAAAAACGATCACGTAAATCTGTGTTTGGGCGTGTCGAGCAATCCTGCTGTTGGCTCGCCTCACCTGTTTACACCTGCTGTGGTTTCAGGTGCAAATTTTTGTCATTCTGGTTGAAATGTTTCCTGTTTACATGTAACTCGGTTTTAAAATAGTCTTTGGGAGTGTTTGTGTGCCGACAGCACAAACGCACGAAAGCTACAAACGCAGCCAACTTATCTGTTTGGCTGCTTCCCGCGGATCACGTACAGTTATGTTCTTCTTGACCCTCGAAGAGTTTGTGTTTAGTGTTGAAAACAGATACAAGATAAACCTTTATTGTACCCATCTTATGAAATAGATGTGCACACCATTTTTTTAAAAAAAACAAAACAAAAGAAAAAGCAACCCTCTGAGGTGAGGTTTTCACTCACGGTTATCATAATTTATCTCATTTATGATGAGTGTTTAGCAGGTTTATCACTCACTTAGGCCCCACTCACAAAGACCTAGAGACCAGTCTGCTACCATCTGGCAACCACTGGTTGCAAGGGAAAATATGTGTTCCCCAGCTGATTGGTGAGTTGGTTTCTGGTAGATTCTAGAGTTTGAAATCAGTGGCAAAAAGGTTGCTGCACCGAAACCGTGATCGTCTGTAGTTTGCATGGAAGACGCTGACTTGTCTGCAAATGCTCGACAACTGCTTGCTGAGAGGGTGAAACTGTGAAGAGTGCAGCATCATTAAAGGTTCGCCTTACCGCTGAAACCCCCACATTTCAAAAGACACAGCTTTTATTTTGAAGGCGAGCATTCTCCATTTCTGCAGCAACCTGCTAGAAAAGTAGAAGAAAAGTTGCAGGAATGTTTCTGCAGTTTCACGCGCAAAGTTCAGCCTAATTTTAGTGTTAGTGCCTTTGTTTCAGTGACATGAATCTACAACTCAAAGCTCTCTACAGAGTGACTGTTACGTCTTTTTTTTGTGCAAGGTAAAGTGTGCTGTGTGCGTGTGCGTGTACGTGAGTGTGAGCGAGTGAGGCACAAAGCGTCTCTGTTCGGGTCACGGTCACCTCAGCTCAATAAATAAAAGTATTTTAGTCTTTTAAACCTGTCAAAGTGTCGGGTCGCCTGGAGCTGGTCACTGAAAGCCCAGAGTCAGGGCGCACACACACACACACACACCTACTCTGAGCTTTGTTTTGAATACTCTGGAGTCTCATATTTAATCTCTGAGTTGATCTCACATTATTTACCCGTAAATAAATGACTCAGTATCAAAAGAAACGATGCATTTAGACTTCTGCAGAATTAAAGGTCAGAAGATTTGGCTGCAAGTGAAGAATGAAGCTCGCTGTGCAGCTTTTGCTGATAAATATTATAGTAGCACAATATTAATAGTAGTCAAAATGAACACTAAGAAGATGAAATTAATGTCGTAACCTTCAAATCCAGCCTACAAATGGATGTGGATGTAGTTTAAAAGGCTAAAAAATATATTTTAGACAATTGGAACAATGTAAGAAATTTTTATCAAAATGCTTCCAAATGATTAGAAAGTAGTTTTAATAATAATAACAAATGTGAAAAAATTGCACTCCCAAAAACCAAAGAAAAACATTATGAATCACAAATTCTGGTCAGTCAGTTTTTAACATGAGTTAACTGTGGCTGATCTGAACCACTGATAAGTTTAACATATTGAAAAAGGACCTAAAGAAGTCACCGCACTTCTCTCTTTGAGCTCGCCTGGCCTAATTAAAGCTGACCTCTGACTGGAAGTTGAGGTTCCTGCCTGACAATGAGCTTAATTCTGCAGAAGGAGGAAGGATGTGAGGCCCCCCCAGCCCACGCGTCACGTCACTATGGCGCCCTTGAGGTCTACAGACTCCTTTCTAACATGTAAAAAAGGCTCCTTATGCCATCACGTAGGGGTGGAGCTTCAGAGCTGATTGAGTTCTGCAGAAGAGATGGTGATGACGTCACTCTGCTCTCTGGTTAGTTGGCTGGAACTCGATTATTGAGATATGAGTACTACTATTACTACCAAGAATAATGATTCTAATAATAATTGTGACATCAGATGATTCTGATCAGTAGTGACTTATTTTTATTGATCACTGTGAACATGTGTAAGTAATACTGAGCTCTAATCAGCAGCAGGAGGCTCCCTATCTCCCCCATCCATGTCAGTCTCTTTAGCTTCTAACTGGGAGCTTGCTTGGGAACTTCAGTACCCAGAAGGCTCTGCTGTGTTGGTGGTCAGGGTGGAGTCAGGCTGTGAGGTTCAGATAAAAACTTTATCGACAGTAGTGGTGAGACAAACAGGACGGACGCAGTTCTCCGAGGGCCCACCTCTTTCTGAGAAAGCTGTCCAGGCTGACCAATCAGAGAGCTCAGTGTGGTTTCCTGTTTGTGTGTGCGCACGTGTGTGTGTGTGGTTTATTAATAATTCTGTAGAAGTCTATCTTCTTTCTATCTGGTGGTATGTGCGGTATTTCTCAGCAGCCAATGCTAATTCACACTCCTCTTCTGTCTCATTTTCTCGTCTCCTGCCTCCTCTCCTAGTTTCCTGTCTCCTCTTCTGTTTTGTTTTTTTTGCCTCCTCTCTCATCTCCTTGCCTCTTGCCTCCTCTCCTTGTTTCCTGCTACATCTCTTTGTCTCCTGTCTCCTCCTGTTTCCTGTCTGTTCTCTTTGTGTCCTGCTTCCTCTCCTTTCATGCCTTTGTTGAAAAAACATTACTCCTGACTTTCAGATGCACCCGTTGCTGCTAAAAAACTGAACCTGCACGGAAACTGTAGAACGTCTCCCAAAGACCTGAAACTGGCCCATGAGATCCTGCAGTGTAGTTTAATGCACGTTGAAGTTAAACAGTAAAAGATGAAGAACAAGGGATAAAACAGGCCAAACGAACCGGAGAAACATGCAAAGACGATGGCGATCGACTGCAGCCGTGTAAAAGTTCACAAGTTCTTTTACAGTCTTTGGCAGTCCACTTTGGGTTATCTGAGCTATAACGAAGAAAAGGTGTATTAAACAGGTGTAATTCTGTCAAGGAAAGCCTAAAATAAAACATGACTGATTTTTAGGAGTTTACGCCCATCATTTAGACCAAACCATCAAGAGGACTGGATGGAAGCGCATCACAACTTTAGCAAAACCATCAGATTTTATTGCAACATTGGTCATCTGACTACAACAGTAAAATCTCAAAAAAAAATTTATGTCCGCATTAGTGACCTTCAGAAAAAAAGGTGCCCTTTTCAACTTCATTTTTCTGAGAATTTGTCGCTCCGCAAGCGGTGGTTTTATACATGTTGTCGCACATGGCTGACCTGTGGGTTAACCTCGGTATGCTTCAGATCCTGCACCATGGTGCATGCCTCTGATCTGAGTGGGACGTGATTGGGAGATTCCCTCTTGAATGTTTCTGAGATATTCACATAAACGCACACACACACACACACCTGCTGCTGCTCATCCATGTGTGTCAGTTTTGTTATGAGTGTGTCACTGAGTGTGTGTGTGTGTGTGTGTGCACATGCGCGTGTCACTTTGCAACCACGCCGCCTTGTTTATGCACAAACACACAAGTCAAACACTGGTGAGAAGAAGGAAGTCATCGGGGGGGGTTCTGAGAATCGCTGCGGTGACATATCATGTGACTTTCTGTAAGTCGAACCAAAATGAGGCTCATTTACATCCCACTGTCGTCTCAAACAGGAAGTGTGAATGTGTGTCACATTATTTCTGTTTGCGCTGAGTTAGTGTTGTTTCTGCTTCTCTATTTTCTGACTTTTAATGCAAAAGTTACTGAACAGTGAAAATAATCTGCATGTTAAATGACAGGGAAATCAGCAACAGACTAATTAATTAATATTTAGCTTTTCCAATCAAAGACTGCAAGATCTTTGCTGCTATTCTGTAAACTGGATATTTTGTTTTTTAATCCAAAACTGGGCTCTGAAGTTGTGATTTCATTGATTAATATTATTCATAAGCTATTAGTAGCATTAGTTTTATTTCCTTGGAGCATTGACAGTTTTTTTTTTTTAACTGCTGCAGTTTATGAAGTTAAGAGAATGTATTGCTTCTGTGCAGGGTCAGCACTGGGCGGGCTGGACAGGAAGTGCAGCTGCAGCAGTGGTTGACATGTTGGTCCTTGGTTGCAGGCACAGCCGTGTAACCTTTGTATACTGGCGCCCTGGACTCGCTGCAATCTTCTGCAGCTTTTTGTTCCCTTTGCACACCAAAGTACAAACCAAAATTTCAAGACACACACGTATACTCATATCTGCACAAAACAGTGGTTTCATCCTCCAACAACAATGCAGATTTTTATTTATTTTTTTGTATTGTCAGATGAAGATACTTTTGACCTTGACGCCCACAATTGTTTTGCTTCGCAGTAATCGCCACTGGGTTATAACTTCTCGATCAGATCAGATCAGAGTTCAGATCTATTGTTCTTTTATAGCAAAGTTTCTCTCAGAAGGGATGTTTGGTTTCTAACTGCGTCTTAAGGCACCATGTTAATGTTGGTTAAGTCTTCCCAACAAATGACACACTCGGGCCGCTGATGTCAACAGTATGAGGCTATAAAACACGTAGCTTTTGCAATATATTTAAATTTCACTTCGCTACTTTTTCTGCACCTAGAGTACTAATGTTTTGTTGACGCAAAATCCCAAAGCACACCTGAACGTGTCTCAAGACACACCATTTTGGTGCCAGTTTCCTAAAGGTCAGGTGTCGATAGTGATCAGCAGACGCTTTTTCAAATTTTTCTGATGCCAGCTTCTCCCTCTACTGCACTATCCTGGAATCTCTTAGCTCCTGCAGTGATGTATTAATGAAATTCTGGTAAACACTGACCTGCACCAGGTCAAAAAAATAATTTAAAAAAGTTACCACAAGCCAAAGCCAAACCAAAACACAGCATGTTCCCATAGTTTGATTTTAACCTTTTTGCATGCACGGACTTTTTGCGAGGTTGACAGTAGTGAGCATAAACTTTCATTAAAACAATCTGCACTGTGTACTTTGAGTGTGTAGCAGTGCAGGAAATGTAAATGCATTCTGTCCCGGTGCTGCGTAGATATCTTTATATTCTTTTTGGGTCATAATTTTCAGTCTGTTCAGTTTTCTCTATTCCCTGTTACATTTTCTTATCTGTTACGTCACATGTGGAACTGCTAAACGAGGTCATGGACTTCCAGCTTACCGATTTCTTGAACCCGCCATTTTTTTCTCGCTGTGACTTTGTAGTCCAAGTTCAGTTATGCCAAAGTTGCAAGTAGACAAGTCAAAATGTTCGGTTGTTGGGTGCATTAGCCCACACGATTCCTTACATCACCCCCCACCTACCACCCCCGGCATCAAGAGTCTTTTTAAAGTTCCTGTTTCTCTGCCGGTAGCTAATTGTTTCGCTGCTATCAAACTACAAAAACGGCCGAACGGGGTGGAGTGGAACGCTCTGCGACCTCGAGGGGGCGGGGCATGAAATGTCTCATTCACATTTAAAGAGACCGCACCAAAACGAGCTGCTCTAAGACGTGCCTCAGGTCAGGGGTAAACGAGGGGTCTGTGGAGCTACAATAACGAGGAATTCAGACCAAAGCATTGCAGTTCTGCTTTATGTAGACCACAAGTGATTTAAAATGATATTTGCCCTTTAAAAAGACAAGGCAGGATTGAGACTCAATAATAGACTGTAACAGCACATGGTACAGCAGGTGTATACCAGGGATGGTTGATTTTGTGCAGTGTATCAAACTTCATGTGACTGAAATCAAGGCAGAGAAACTGTATTGCCAGAAGAATTCACTCACCCATCCAAATCATTGAATTCAGGTGCTCTAATCAATTCCATGGCCACGGGTGTATAAACCAATCAGTGAGACATGTTTTCTGGAGTTATGAATCACACTTCTCCATCTAGCAATCTGATGGATGAGTCTCAGGTTTGGCGGTTGCCAGGGGAACGGTACTGCATTGTGCCAAGTGTAAAGTTTGGTGGTGTGGGGGTGTTTCTCAGGAGCTGGGCTCGGCCCCTTAGTTCCAGTGAAAGGAACTCTTAATGCTTCAGCATACCAAGACATTTGGGGCTATTTGATGCTCCCAACTTTGTGGGAACAGTTTGGGGATGGCCCCGTCTTGTTCCAACATGACTGCACACCAGTGCACATAGCAGCTCCATAAAGACATGGATGAGCCAGTTTGGTGTGGAAGAACCTGACAGGCCTGAGTCCTGACCTCAGCCTGATAGAACACCTTTAAGATGGATTAGAGCGGAGACTGTGAGCCAGGCCTTCTCTCCAACATCAGTGTCTGACCTCCCAAATGTGCTTCTGGAAGAATGGTCAAAAATTCCCATAAACACTCCTAAACCTGAGGAAAGCCTTCCCAGAGGAGTTGAAGCTGTTATAGCTGCAAAGGGTGGGCCCACATCATATTAAACCCTCTGAATTAAGAATGGATTTCATTCAAGTTCATGTGTGTGTCAAGGCAGACGAGTGAGTACCTTTGGTAATGTAGTGCAGTTCAGGCAAGTTAGCCTACACATATTTGCTCATGGCGGCAACAGCAATATAGCCTCAGCTGAACCACAAAAACACAAACTCCAGTCTCCCTAACAAATTTGTAAAAAAAAAAATTGTGTGTTGTTAAATTGGTTATAAATTTAGGGAGTAATATCAGACTGATGATGGGAAGGAGTCTGATTTTACCACTTTGTATTCTGGGAAATTATCAGCATTTATAAAAACTCTCAGATTAATCTGTGATGAAAATGATTAATTGACACCCTCCTGTGTGTGTGTGTGTGTGTGTCTCAGCTGATCAGGTGTATGGAGATCAGGACATGCATGAAGTGGTGCGGAAACACTGTATGGACTACCTGGTGAGTAGACGTGTCCTTTTTCTTCCTCTCTGTTATTTTCATGGTTTGATTCTGTGTTGATAATGAAGTTTTTGTTTTTGGCCTTCAGATGAAGAACGCTGACTATTTCTCCAACTACGTGACGGAGGACTTCACCACATACATCAACAGGAAGAGGAAAAACAACTGCCATGGCAACCACATTGAGATGCAGGCCATGGCGGAGATGTACAACAGGCCAGTGGAAGTTTACCAGTATAGCACAGGTGAGTCCAAAAACAACCTGCATCTCCATCGCCGTCAGCCGGTCACATTCAACCAACCTCCTCCTCCGCCTTTTCCTCCAGAACCAATCAACACGTTCCACGGCATTCATCAGAACCATGACGAGCCAATCAGAGTGAGCTACCACCGCAACATCCACTACAACTCCGTAGTGAATCCCAACAAGGCCACGATCGGGGTCGGACTGGGACTGCCTGCCTTCAAACCCGGGGTACCAAAGCCAGACTTACTCATCACCCAATAAGACAGATTTCATAAACCCATATTTTATTCACAATAGAACATAGGAAACATATCATTAAATTTGTTGGCAGCAGGGCTGTGTTTCCTACTGTGTAGCATCCCCTTTTCTTCTGACAACAGTCTGTAAATATCTGGGATCTGAGGAGAGCAGCTGCTGGACTCTTTGCAGAGGAATGTTGTCCCATTAGATAGATAGATAGATAGATTAGTCTGATAGATCAGACAAGAACATCCGTCTATGACTCACTCTTGAAGTATGTCAAAACGCTTGTCTCGGTCACGTGATACTAAAATTAAACCCACACGCTTCACTGGTTTCCGTGCCTTTCTAATAAACTAGGTTGATTGACCTACATAATGCTCATATAAAGCACTTTGAGTGCTCAACTAGAGTAGAAAAGCGCTATATAAGAACCAGTTCATTTAGCAACGCCAGGGATAGCAGTAAGGCGGACCCAGCCAAGCGTTAAGCGGACATTCTTCGGCGCATGACACAGCGGCTCTGAAGCCACTCTCCATGTGAAATCAAAGCTTCCCGTTACTGTAGGGATTCTGACAGCCTATTGGTGTAGAGGACGATACTTGGTCCATCCCAGCCAACCCACAAGCTAGCAAAAATGAGTTGCAGAGAAACAAGCTGAGGGCTCACACCGATTCACCGTTACAGTGAGTTGTATTTTTCATGCACTTCAAATTTGTTTTTGCAGTGCATCTTATTTTGAAGGCATGTTTAAACCAGGTTTATAATAGTTTTAGATTTTGCATTATAGTTTAGTTTTAGTTAGTTTTTACTTTTTTCTCTCTAATTCAGTTAGTTTTAGTTAGTTTTCAGAGCGGTTTTGCTTGTTTTTATTAGTTTTTATTTTTGGTTTCATGCTTAGTTTTAGTTAGTTTCAGTATTAGTTTTAGTATTTTCATACTTAATCAGGTGCAAGATTCAAGGCACAAAAGTGACTGTTGTGTTATGAAAACTCGACAAAAGATGCCCTTTAAAGAAATATATTCAACAACCAACTGTTCACAGACAGCAGCACTACATGCTAAATGTGTGTAACATTAAGGACACACATGAACACCAACAGGGAGAAACAAAGAAAAATATGAACTCCAAAACTTACAATAAACTCCCGATAAAGTTCAGCGTCAGTGCAGCAGATTAACAACACCTACATGTGGTGTTTGACAAAAACAAACTCTTTGAAGGAGTCAGAAGTCAAATCCAGCTGCATCCTGATGTTCTCCACCTGAAGCTGCTTCTGTTTTGGAGCTAGCTTGGTTAGATGCTCCTAATTAGACTTGCAGGGTCTTTGCGGCCTCTGATCACAACCTACGTAAGTGTCCGACATCATGTCCGCATTTATGCATGTGTAGCTGGATTGTGTGTTAATTACCTTGTGGTCGTCCATTCCGATAGTTTCAGCAGTCTCTCTCCAGGAATTTGATGACATTTGTGAGTCCTTATATTGATGCTTTGATTATTATTCCTGATTGTTATTCTCTAACTGATAAAGTAGCTGACAAAAAGTAGCTGGAAACGCACAAGGACTAAACCAGTTATTCACAATGTTGCAGGTGTCATGGTCCTGGGCCGGTGGCCCAGTGTCTTATGTTTTGTATTCAGGTCTGTGTCCTTGTTTCCCTGGTGTTTCCTGTTTTGTTTTGGTAGTCTTGTGGTCCCTGTACGTTGTGTTTGGTTTTGCTCCCCTCTGTTGCCTGATTGTGTCACCTGTGTTCCCTCCTGTCTTCTATTCCCTCATCAGTCCTTGTGTGTATTTAAGCCCTTGGTTTTCCTTTGTTCTTTGTTCGGGTCCTTGTTGTCTTCTCATCAGTTTGATGACTGCTGTGTGTTTAGTTTCCTGGGTTTCGAGTATTTGGAATTTTCGAGTTTTGAGTTAGTTTTTGTGTAGCCTTGCCCAGCATCTGGCATTCCAGCCATTAAATAAAGTTTTGAGCACCCGTCCACTCTCGTCCTGCGTCCTGCTTTGGGGTCCTCCCTGCCTTGCCAGCACCAGCCGTGACAGTGGGATGCGTGGACCCAACGAGTAGTCATGTTTCTCCGGAGGTGCGCCAGGTTACCTCGTAGGATCAGAGCGGTTTCCGTAGCTGCCCTGTGTGCGCTTCTCGGGTGGACTTTTCCTTTTTTTTCCCCTGACTGAGGAGTGTTCCGCACATTTTTCAACATCCACAACAACACACTCGCTGCTATCTGTGCTATCGTAGTAAAAGGAACTCCATATGGGACTCTGCTGCTTTCTCCACAGACTGCTGCCATTACTGTGAGGACCAGCGCGGTGAGCACGCACACAGAGTGCCCGATGGCGCTCCCAGCTTAAACTCGGAGAGCAGAAAAAATGATTTCATAAAATGAAATGAAAGTCAGTTTATCTATAATTTCAGTTAGTTTCAGTTCGTTTTGTAAACACACAGTTCAGTTTTAGTTAGTTATCGTTTTTTCCTTTTAATTGTAGTTTTTATTTATTTGAGTCAACGACAATGTTTTTTCAATTTCAGATTTCGTTATTTCGTTTGTTTTCGTTAACTATAATAACCCTGGTTTAAACATTACCGTGGTGTCCAGAAAGTGTTGGGGGGCAGAGGATGCTACTCATGTTATGTTGTTGAAGCCTGTTACAGGGACGCTGCTGATAAAGTTGCATATGAGTACACAGTGGAGTCACGTTTATTATTATATTTAGAAAACATCACAGTTTTTATGCCAGTCGTGTAATTTATTTTTCTTGCATTTATCCGCCACACCTTAACGGCCGGTCCGTGAAAATATTGTCTGACGTTAAACCGGTCCGTGGCGCAAAAAAGGTTGGGGACCGTTGTGATGGAGGATTCTAGCTGCTCAGCAGTCGTGGGTCTTCTTTGTTGTATTTTTGATTTCATGAGGCTCCGAATGTTTTCAGTTGGTAAAAGGTCTGGACTGCAGGCAGGCCAGTTCAGCACCCGGACTCTTCCACTATGAAGCCGTGCTGTTGGAATAGATGAAGTGTGCAGTTTAGCATCGTCTTGCTGAAACATGCAAAGCCTTTCCAGCAAAAAGTATGTCTTGATTGGGAGCAGGTGCTTCTCTAAACACTGTCTATATGTTTTAGCACTGATGAAGCAGACTGCCAGTTCCATAGGCCCTAATGCACCCCCCCCCAATACTACGAGAGATGCAGGCTTTTGAACTAAGTGCTGATAACAAGTCAGATGGTCCCTCTTCTCTCCAGGGGATGCGTTTTCCACTTTGCCTCAGTCTATTTTAAATGAGCTTTGGCCCGGAGAAGACAGCAGTGTTTCTTATGTTGCATATGGCTTCTTCTTTGCATGATAGAGCTTTAACCTGCATTTGTGGACGGCACAGTTATCTGTGACTTCTGGAGGTGTTCCTGAGCCCATGCAGTGATTTCCATGACAGAGTCATGTCTGTTTTTATTGCATTGCCACATGAAGGTCTGAAGATCATGGGCAATATAGATTTTTGGCTTTTTCACTTTCCCACAGAGATTTCTCCAGATTATTTTGATGGTATTATGTACTGTAGGTGAAGATGTTCTTTTAATTTTAGGTTGAGGAACATTGTTCTGAAATTATTCCACAATTTTTTAGACACAGTTTTTTGCCGATGGGTGAACCTCTGCCCATCTTCACTTCTTTTTCTACCCAAGCATGAGCTGCTGCCAGTTTACCTAATTAGTAAAAATATTCCTCTCAGTTTAAACTTTTGACATGTTTTCTATGTTCTGTTGTGAATGATATACAGGTTTATGGGTTGCAAATCCTTAAATTCAGTTTTTATTTAACTTTTACACAGCGTCTCGACTTCTTTGGAGTTGAGGTTGGAAAAAGTCTCAGGTTGTCTGTTTAACAGGCCTGAACACAACATCTCAAAGCGTGCAGTTTACATATACAGTAGAGCCGGGCACATGAAAGCTTACAAGTTTCAGACTTTGCAGGGGGGTTTTTTCTTTTCTTAAATCTCTCCTGTGAATGCAGAGATGAAACCTTCCTCTACAGCTCCATCGCTTTGAGATTTGTCATGCAGAAACTTCTTTTTGTGTCGCTGCATGCCTCTTTTCAGTTCACTGAGTTTCTGAAGGCGCCATTTCCGTCTGTGGCTCCGTATCTCTGCTGCTGCGTGGTTTCAAAATGGTAACGGAGTGTGTATGAGTTCGTCTCAAATGGATACTCAGGCCTGCTTCACACTTTGTGAAGGAGGCCTGAGTCTTAACACCTCAGCTGATCATCTGCCTTCTGCATTAACTGTTGTTTTTTGGTTACCCTTTCTGTGTTTGCTAGCTTGTTGGCTTGCAGGCTCAATGGGGTGCCACTGGCCATGGCTCCAATTGCCAAGGTCAAAATTTCTAAAGAGTTTGAGTTGATATGTGGGTTGGAGTAAAATTTCTGAAGAGCTTCCTGGACTTGAGTTTGACACGCTGCTCCTTCTTTTGCCTCCATTCCCCAACCACCAATAAAATCAAATCCAGGCTTAAAGAAAACCGCTGTTCTAAACAGCTGATATTTAATATCCTGGTTAGGAAAATGTGGGTTTGTGCCCTGAGTACATTTTCTCCCCCTCCTCTCAGTATGCGGACCAGTCTCTCATGAAGTCGGCCATCAAGACGTCAGAGGAGTCGTGGATCGAGCAGCAGATGCTGGAGGACAAGAAGAGGGCGACGGACTGGGAGGCCACCAACGAGGCCATTGAGGAGCAGGTGGCCCGAGAGTCTTACCTGCAGTGGCTGCGGGACCAGGAGAAACAGGCCAGACAGGTCAGCACGGGGAAGCTGGGACATGAATGTTCACTCAAGATTATTTGACGGGAAACTGCATTCACTTATTAAACATTCAAGAAAAACCTGCTGCTTTGACAGAGGAATTACTTAAACCCTCCACCTGCTTTCTTAACTGTTTGTGATGTTTGGTGGGTTTGCTGTAATGTTTAATGTTTTTAGTTAAAAAAACAAACCAAAACGTACGGGCAGAGATGAATCAGGTTCAAGCAGTTTAGCGAAAAGAGAGGGCGGTGACATGCCTCCAGCTGCACCCCAACAATAGCCTTTTTAAATTTATTATCTGGTTTTCATTATCACTAGAACCCACTAAAATCTGATTAATTGCTCAAACGGTGACCCAAACCATGCCAGCAAAATCAAACCCACTCACTGTAGGGGTTAATCAGGTTTTTCCCTTTAATTTGTTACTGCTTATTAATGTGCTGGTTTTAAACACTGATGCTTTTGTTATTTGTATTCTCAAGGCTACACAGATTTTTATCTCAACCAGGATGAAACAGACTAAATACCCTCACTAAACTAGAGCCAAGAAGCCAGAGAAGAGAGAAAAATCATAAGCTGAGGAGACAAAGTACCCATATCTGTTATTTCATTCACTCTGACACGCCCTGTATTTGGTTTCCACGTTGCCCTTGTGCTCGTCCTGGTTTTCCAGCATGAAAACATGCTTGCAGGTGCCGCCCGTGTCAACCTGCTTCTGCAAAGCTGATAGTCCAGGGTCAGTTTTAAAAAAGAAGGAAAAAAAAGGATGCTGAGCAAGCTGATTTGCCAGCTGCTGGCCAGTGATGGTGTTTCCACTGATCGCATCGCTTGTGAACCTAACTGTCTCAAATGCACCGTAACTAATGGGTACCGTCAGTATTTTCACATTAAAATACCAAAAAAAAGTCCTTCAAAAAAAAAAAACACCAGTGTGGAGAATTAAAATAGGAAGAAAACCCAAGTTTTCGCTGCTTTTTTTTTAAAGCATCACCCTGATGTCTTCAACAAATAGCCAGTGGGATTTTTTCCATAGGCTTTTGATTATGGTGTAAAACAAAAACAAGCTCTGTGTGCTTTACATGGTCCTGCTAAATAAAAGCCCTACAGGCTTATCCCAAGGATAGTTCAAAAAATTCATTTTGAATGGAAGAAACAGTCAAACTGTTCTGGTGCAAAAAAAAAAACCCTACGTCAACAATAACCACGATCGTCTTCTGTCTCAGCCCCGTAAGGCCAGCGCCACCTGCAGCTCGGCAACAGCAGCAGCTTCCAGCGGACTAGACGACTGGAGTGCTCGGTCACCACGGCAACGTGACTCCGACCCCTCCCACTCTGAGCTCACGACCGCCCCATCGACCAACAACAAGCCCCCTTCCCCCGCCGGAGCCGCCCTCATCCTGAGCAAACCCCCCTCCCCCTGCGCCCCAGGTAACACACACACCCCCCCTGAGCCCTGAGTCCTCATGCTAACATGTACTGATCTGATTTATGGGGACATTTGTTTTGTTCCTGACTGTATGTATCTGGGCCTGTGCAGGTCCCAGTAATCAGAGTCGTCACCATTTGGAGTACAGAGCCATCATGCAGGAGATGTCACCTACAGCATTCGGTAAGACTCACACACACCTGTGCTTCTGTCTGAGGACCCGAGGCTGGATTAGTCTGTCAGAGCCCTAAAACAGCCCTAGTGAGGTCCAGACAGCATGTTCCCACTTTGTAAAAATGCTCCCACTTCTAAATGTCCCGTTCAGGCTGCAAAAACTGCAGTTCCTCTAATGGCCATTTGAGGCGCTTGAGTCAATCCTCATAGACTCCCATGTTCAAAATGTCTAACTTTACAGCAGAAATAAACATGTTTACAACCTCATACTCATGCTTGTTCATGCACTCATGCATTTTGTTCAGGCTTAAAGATTGGGGCACAGCTGCTTTAATGGGTAGCTGTCTTCTAGGCTTCACCTCCGCTAACTGGAGTTACTGACCTTCACCTTTTTAAGCATATTTAATGAAATTATCTGACAAATAGTATTACTTTAGAAGGCTGTGATAAACGGCATAAAACAGGGACATGCGCATCGTGACATCAAAAGCACAGACACAGTAAAGAGGTTCGGTTCAGTGACGGCTATTTGCTATAGTTCTCTGTGTCGGGACACCTGTCAGTCACAATGGCCATGCAGATGTGGCTCAGAGGTAATCCGCTGATCAGGTGGTTGGGGGTTCGATCCCCGGCTCCTCTGGTCTGTATGAAGTACAAGGGCAAGATACCTGAGTTTGCCCCAGTGCATTTACTGGAGTGTGTGCAAATAAATCTACTTCCTCATCTTAAATATCTGCGCTTTTATATGTGCTTTTTTTACGGGCGTTTAGCCATAATAAAACATTCACGTGAATGTGTGTGTGATCAGCTTTGCAGTAGTAAGTGCTTTGAGCGCTCAGTTAGAGTAAGACAGCAGTAAGTACCAGTCCGTTTACCATTTGCCCCTAATCCTAGCATCGATTGGCAGGTGTGTACATTTTTTCACGTGTAGAACAAGTCCGGGGGGGGGGTCCAGTCCTGACTGAGTAGTGATAGCTAGTTAGCTAGTTTATTCGCTAGCTTTAGCTGCCAACATCCACCTGCTCGAAATGGTCACTTCTGGCTTAAAAAAAATCAATGTTGAGACTTTTAAATGCAGAGTCCAGAATCCAGTGGGGGACATTACAAATGCTGTAGCTCTAATTTTGCAAAGATACCGGTGCACACACAGTAACTGAGAGTCACTTTGTTTACAGTGAGGCAAGCAGGAAGCAGCTGAGCAGGGTGTGTGTGTGTGTGTGAGGTTATCTGAGGTCGTACAGGCTGTTGTTGCTCTGAGAAAACACAGTCAGTTTCATTGTTGTTGTTGTTGTTGTTGTCGGTGCTGTGTGTAACAGTTTTTATCACGTCTTTAGAGCACAGAACTGAATGCTGGAGTGTTTATCAAAGTACAGGACAATATTTAACTCATCACGATGTCTCTGTGTGTCTCATCACCAGCCGCCACTTAAATAGTGTTTTCTTCTTGGAATATAGCTCTCCGTTAGCACCCGGACTCCTGCATCCATGAGCACACAGGCTTTCACCAGCTCCCCTGATCCTGCTTTGACTGTCAGTTAGGTTTATTATTTAAATCAACAATGCACATTTAAAAACAACGACAACTAATTATGACGTGCTGTCCAATCATCTGTTAAGCAAGCATCCATTTAAAAGACACGGAGACAGTAAAATAAAAGCAGGACCACTTTGTTTAGTAATTCATTCCTACCATACACCTAACACGGAGTTCAGTCGTTGTTTAAGTAAGTTCAGTTCAGAAGGCATGGTGGGGAGGTTCAGAACTAGCTTTTAGGAAGAAGCATCTACTTTACACTTAAAATGGCCCCTAAATCCAAATGGATACATTTCTGGGTTTGTGCCTGAAGAGTTGTCAGACCTGGCAGCTGTGACTGGGAAGGGGGATAATTCACACTTCAGGCTCAGGTGGATGCTGTGTGAGACACTGTTTCCAGTTCTCACTGACTGAACGATAGCTTTTCAAAAACACAGGTGTGCGAGAGTCACTGTCCCCTGTCCTGTCAGCTTGCATTGAACATATGGAAATGTAATCAGTTGGCTTCAACTGGCACCAAAAAGCATTCTCATCCAATTCAGGGTTGAGGTGGGGCTGGAGTCTATCCCAGCTGTCAAGGGGCAAGAGGCAAGATACGCCCTGGACAGGTTGCCAAGCTGTTGTAGGGCTAATGCATACACATTACCATTCGCACTCACATTCACCACAGAACCTAACCCTGTGCATGTCTTTGGACTGTGGGAGGAAGCTGGAGTACCTTGAGAAACCCCACACTGATATGGGGAGAACATAAAAACTCCACACAGGAAGGCCCCAGGTGGGAGTTGAACCCAGGACATTCTTGCTGTGAGGTGACACTGCCTTACCTAGTTTATGTGCCCTTCTTTTATTTCAGTGCAATATAAGAATCTCTGCTGTATTTTGCAGTGTCAGTGTGGGGTAGAGCACAGTAAAAGAAGATATTGACTAGAGCTTGTTAGCATACTCCCAAGTTTATCAAAAGAAATTAGTTTAAACCAAAGATGGAGCGACAGCAGTTACTCCCAGAAGCAGCTAAAGTGGCAGAAACCTCAGTGATGTTGTCTTTGTTTCACCAATTTCTCCTTGGTTTGTTGAACAAAGCAAAGAGTGTAACTGAGAGCAGAGGGAGAGAATCCGATTCAACTATTAATGGGAAAAGTTATACAGTCCACACTCATTATGCTAAAATAACTCGATCATAACTCGTTAGTCTATTTGTAAGTTGAGCAAAGCTTCCTAACACGTGTTAATGAGCTTAAACTAAAGCTGGGCAGACAACGACTGACCACTCCCTAAAGCCGTTAAACTGGAGGGGTGTCTTCGTTTGACCAGTTTCTCACTGGCTTTACATGCTCAACAAAGCAGTTTAACAGCGTAACAAAGAGCATAGAAGTTAATGCACATATTCATGTGAATAAATATAAAGTAGAGACTCACTGCGTTAAAGTATTGTACCAAATTCTCCAAAAGGCAGATCAGCAACCTGTCTAGATCTGATTAGAGTGGATCTATTCAGCTTTTCTTGAATAGGTCCACTTTAAATACGCTTGTTAGCATATTCTGTTTATCTAAAGCTTTTCAACGTGTTAATTAGTTCAAACTAGATTGCCTGACAGCAACTGACTACTCCTAAAAGCAGCTACAACTCTTTAGTATCCTTGTCATCATTTGATCAGTTTCTCCTCAGCTGTTTAGCATGCTGAAGAAAACAGTGTAACTGAGAGCAAAGGAAAGGGAAGTTATGCAACCATTAATGAGAGCAAATATATGGCAGAGGCTCACTGTGCTGAAATAAAACTAGTGCACATAAATTGAGCAAATGGCAAAAACAATTGGCGTCAGTTTTAGTGTCATGTTCATTTGAGACTTTAGCTCTGAAATTGTGTTATCTTCTTCAAACCAGCGGCAGGTTTTCACTGGCTGTGTGCTTCCTGCCCCATTTTAACCATTAACTGGTCAAATAAAATCCCCAAATGATTATACATACTGAAAAATACCCTATTATTTTAGTCTAAAATCTCACTGCCTACTTCTGTGCTTCTATATCACCACCTCCAGGTTTTGTGACAAGTTCACAACTAAATTTAGGGACTTCTTTTTCAGCGGTTCAGAAGCTGCAGCCCTTTTAAGTAGACTCAGTGGACTTAGTTTACTCGGGTTTTTGTTAAGTGAGCTTTGACATTCAGAGCTAGCTAGTGTGCAAGAAAAAAAATCACAATTGCAGACATTAAAGACATAAATGACAATTCTTTTTTGCTCTTCAACTACAAAAAAGAAAAATACCATTAAGTTGAAATAGTCTCCACAAGTGAACGATGCAAAGGAAACAGTTTGTGCCTACCAACATCAAACTCTTCAAAGTATAATCATCGTAATCCTTTCCTGTAAATGTGTTTAAAAACTCAGGATTCAATCATTTTTACATTCAATTAAAACCTGAATACATTCACGGCTGATAGACCAGCAGCCGGGCCCAGGCTTGATTAACGGGGACCTCTTCAGCCTTTCTCAGAGCTGATAATAACCCAACATCAAAAGCTTCCCAACACGTGATAATTAGTTTAACACCAAGGCTGAATAGACAGAGACTGAGCCCCACACCCCAAAAAACAAAGCATGGACACACTGTGAACTGTAACTGTCAATGAGAGCAAATTACAGTACGCTCTCACTGCTGAGATCAAGCAAGTGCACGTGATTTAGTAAATACCATTAAATCATTTTCAGTGTCCATATGAAGTCTTCAGCCTGATCTTCTCGTGGAAAAGACGCCACAGAACGGTCACGGTTCTGTTTTCAGAGCCTAGTGCTTAGTGCCCCAGTTTAACTGGATAAATAAACTCCAGTTAACCGTACTCAGAAATGCTTCATTATTTTAGGCAGGAACAAATCTCACCGGCCATTGCTCTGCATCACCGCCTTCATATTTTCTGACACTTTGACATCAAACTTTAGGGGATTTTATTTGTGGCAGTGGTTCAGAGGTCGCTTCAGGCGCTTGTGTTTATTCGACTTCTCCAGCTTTATACTAACACTGTTTATGCTCAGCAGGTCTGTAAGTGATGCTTTTTAAAACTCACACAGTACGACTAAAGTTTGGTCCATTTTCAGCACCTGCTTCCTGCCATATCACCAAACGATGATGTGATCATTGACATTTTAACCCAAATCCTCCATCTCCTAGCCACATTACCATCTGTCAGCTAGCTTGACTCCAAATGACCTTCAGCTGTGGCTTCCTGAAGCTGGCGAATGAGAAGAAAGCAAGATTTATTTACTGAAGTATGGCTGTGTAAGGTTTGATTAATCTGAACTGTAGTGCCCCTAAATAAACCCACAGGGGTGGCCGTGAGCAGAGTAGGTCCCCGTTTTAAGCGTTCCCGTGCATTTTTGTGTGTTTCAGGTCTGACGGACTGGGAGGACGATGAGATCCTGGCGTCAGTGCTAGCGGTCTCTCAGCAGGAGTACCTGGACAAAATCAAACACCAGAGCGCCGCCATGCATCGAGAGAGAGAGCCGTCGCCCGACAGCAGCTGATAGTCGGCCTGACACGCACAAAAGAAAAAAACGCGCACACACACAACAGCGACCTTTCACCCCCCTCCCCCACTACTCTCCTGCCCACCTCTGACCCACCGAAGGAGATCGACCAGGGAAAAAATAAAAACATCCAACAAAGATGCACTTTTTTTTTTTTTTTGTTCCTCATATCATCGGCTCATATCTCTATCTATCTGTGCTCCGTCAACTCTCTTCCCTCCTTCCCGTCTCGCTTCCTCTTCCCTCTTTTTTTTGTCTTTTCGTTTCCTGGTTACCACTCGGACGGAGCGCGGTCTTAATGCTGACTCGCCGTCAGCTGTAATTTGTACTTCTTGACATTTAATCTTCATTCTGGGCAGCTTTGAATTTTAATCCTCGTGTTTAGGGATGTACCGAAATATCGGCGAGACATCAGCATCGCCCGCCTCGTTGACTGCCGTAAGACGACACTCGGCGATGGCGGCGTTCGATGTCTACGTGTTTGTATAACTTCAGTTTCGTGCTGGCTAAATGTACAAAAAGTAGTGATATGAAAAGCTGAAAGACTTTAAATAATTCAGTGACTTTTTTTTATACAATGAAGGTTTCTTTGCATAAAATAAAATAATAAATAAAAAACTAAATAAACAAACATTGGTATCAGTATCAGCTGTAGGAAAAATTGTTCTTGTAAACATTGGTATCGGCCCAGAATTTTGTAATCGGTACATTTCTGCTTTTCAGAATCAGGCTGTTAGCTCTGCAGCTAACGTCATCATTGGTTTGAATGAAGAATGCTTATCAGAAGTGGAAAAAAAAAATGGCAGTCAGTAGGTTGTTTGTGTGTCAGCGTCTTGGAGGCTAACGCTATTACCTGAAGTCTTACACCGCTAACAAGCTACAGTTAGCTTAATTAAAGAAGGTGTTTTTTTTTCTCCCCGCTTAGCACACAGTATGCTAGTCAAAACAGTTTTTCACCCTTTTGTTCCGCATGCTGGCAGCCATGTTGTGTCAGGGAATGATTGCGTTTTAAAAGTTTATCTTGCGAATCAGGACTGAAAACATTTAACATGTTGAGGCTAAGTTAGTATTCTCGTCAGTGAGCAGGCTATCACCTGAAGTCTTATTCTGTTTTAAGGCTAGGTCATTAGCAGGGCTGCTAATAAACTGAGTCACTGTTAGCTTAGCAATCAGTAGCAAAGTAGTTTCCCCCTCTGGCGGCTCTTTTGCGTGAGGATTGCTAGCCCCATAATAATCAGAGCTGATAATTGTGTTTAGGCTAAGTTATCCAAAGTCTTTAGCGAGTGAGCTATCACACAAAAAAGTCTTATTACATTTTAAAGCTAGCTAAGCTTACAGTTAGCTTGGCTGTGAAAAGCCAAACTACCCCCACTGCCGCCCCGCCGCTACTGGTGGCCATTTTGTGTCAAAACATTTATTTTCTAAAAAAAACAAACAAACAAAAAAAAGCCTCCAGCTTCACGGCCTGTAACACCCACCCATTCCTCCTTTTTGTCTTCCTCCTCCTCCTCCACCATCATCATCTTCATTGGACTTATTTAGCTGCATGTTTAATTGACCACGACCAATATCATCATAGAGAAAAAGCGTCAAATAAAAAAAGGAGAGAAAAATAGAGAATTGTCATACTTATCCTCTTAATGATTGATTACTGTTATTATTAATAATATAAGTTTGTTTTATTTTATTTTCTTGTTTGGGATGAAATTTTTTTTTTCTTGGAATAAAAAGAGGAAAATGTTTCTGAAAAAAACTGAGATTTGTATTCTTTCCTTCTCTTCCTCTTTTACATCGTTTCCTTTTCACAGAGGTGCGGCAGCAGTGCTGAAGGTCATTTTGTTATAGGACTGCACAACAGAGATAAGAGTGGAGGTCCTGTTCTGAAAAATAAAGTCAAAAGAAATCACAAAATTAATTCCAGATGTTAAAGATGTTGTGGTTTCATGAGTCTGTGATAGACATGAATTAAAATGCAAAGTTCAATCGACAGAAGCAACACTGTGATCAAATCCGTAAGAGTGGGTGTTTCTGTTTGTCTTTTAGTAGCATGGACAGTGGTGAGAGGTTTTTAGATATCTGAAGATGATGGTGCTGTCGCTGTAGATTCATCTGCGGTGCTTGAACGCTGATCAAGGCTGACATGGTCAGAATAATTGGTGAAACTGAGATTTGTTAAGTGTACCTTTCGGTACTCGAAACTGGTGCTTTTAGAGTTGAATCAGGAAAAACAGAAATGTTCCAGAGTTGCATAAAGGATGTTTTCAGAGGAGCTGATGTAGGAGGGAAACTGCCTATAGTTTACCCCACTGGAGCTGCACAAATTCACCAAATCATGGAATGAATTATATCTGTACAACCACAGTGTGGCAAAATCTGGTTCTCATCTTTCTGTGGGATTTTTTTCTCCATGCTTGGAAAAATAAAGTCAGGAGTCCACGTGGACCCTGTACGTTCAATTTTCACCTCAATTTAACCAGTTGAGAAACTTGGGTGAAAGTTTTTGCAGACTTCATTAAAAAATGGCCACTTTTAAAGTCTGGATCTATGTTACGGACGTGAATGAGACACAGTTCTTGAAGGTGGTAGAAGTTTAACTTCCAGATGAAAAAAAAAGCTTTTAAAAAACATACTTTGAGGCAAAGGCTTTAAGCAGCTTTTATTAGATCTGACTGGCGGTGCTCTACATGCATGCTTTATGTCTGAGTGAGCATTTTCCCGCCAAAACTTTGACTCCTCTTATTTTCACCCTGCAGGTAATTTAACCAGTAAAAGAAACTACTGAGCGAATGTTTTAGTCTAAAACAACCAGATTAAAGACATTTAATAAAAGGGTATTTTTAGAGTGCTGACAGTGTGAGCAGCACACAGCAGCAGAGTAAAAGAGCAAAACTCCCTTTTCCCAAATGTGTCTGGTATTTGTATGCAAGCAGTTTTTATTTTTCTGTGACCATGAAATTAATTTTAAAACATGTTTGCATCTCGAAGCACTCTGCAAATTTTTCACCCTGCAGACTGATTTAAAGTCTTATAGTTGAGCTTTTAGCTTCATGCTGTAGGAAACGCAAACCTGCAGTAAATTATACTGTTTTAAAATCAGACGTTATTTAGCTCATGGGATGATTTATGTTGCAAGTTTAGCTCAGCACGAAAGTTTTTAATAGATGCGATAAAGGGGCAGTTTATGTTGCGTGTTTCTGGGCCTGATTCTTGGCAGTCGCTTGTCTTATTTTAATATTCTTGTAACTGTCGCAGTCACAGGAAAGCAGTTTATAAATACCTCAGTAATAATGAGGTGTGACAGTCAGCAGGTACCAGAGCTCGGTCACTTTGACAGCGAGCTGAAAGTGGGCGGCGCTCTGCGGGGTCGCTGGTTTCGGTGTGTGTGTGTGTGTGTGTGTGTGTGTGCGTGTGTGTGTGTGTGTGTCTGAGAGGAAACTTCCCTGCTGTTTCCCGTCAAAGTATCAGCGCGCGCTTCCTCAGCTCGTTCGTTGAACTGAATTCTACGAATTCCTCTCGCGGGATTTGAATATTCATAAGCCCGCGACTTGAATGTGGCAGTTCAAAACATTGAGCACACGTCTGCACACTGATTGGACAGTGAAATCGAGTGGGCGGGGCTTGCCGTTAGCGTCGTATAAATACAGAAGAAAACATTGGCGTAGAGAGCCCGAGCGCGGTCATCCCGGGGAGCGTCTGTTAGCAAGCAGGGTTTTTAAATCTACGAACGCGTTTTAGTCACAGAAACAGAAAAATAATTTTAACTACTTTCTTCACTTTTTTGTCTTTTGCCTTACTTGGATTTATAAAGCAGGAAGGAGTCGTAAGAATACGGCAACGTTAGTCGATTAAAACGAAGACCAACTTATTTGAAGAGGTTTTTCGCCAACAGGAGAATGGATTTTACTAGCTTCAACTAAACGGAAAACTTTACAAAATGTTGGATAAGAGAGCCGTGGAGTTTGACCTGGAGGGAGAGGTCCGAGGGAAGAACGGTAAGAACCACAGCACGGTCAAATATGCTCGATAAAAATGTGGCACCAGGTCCAATAAAGACTTGTTCAGGGCATTGAGCCGCTTTAAATCGTCTCCAAAACGCACACAGACTGCATTCAAAAAGTAGTTTAGCTCAGGTGCTGAACTTTTCGGAGCCGCTTCTGTGGTTTGTAGCAGTTAAACTTTAGAAAGGAAAAGCCGTTAAAGCAGGTCATTTGAAAACCCCGCTGGAAGTGTGTGAGCGCTGGGGAAATGCTGCATTAAAGCTTTCTGTTATTTCAGTTAGAAAATCACGGATATCGGACTAATTTTAAAACTAACTTGGTTGAATTTCAGGCGAGTTTTGTCTTATTTTTCTGTCCGGTGTTTTCAGTTTCCTTATGTTTGTGTTGTGGGTTTAGCTCATGTGCGGTCCCTGGCTGTGGGACATGTACTGATGTGACTCTGTTTTGGCCCCCAGTGAAGGAGCCCTTCCTCAGTCAGTATCGCTGCGGTCCTCTGCTCGGCAGCGGCGGCTTCGGCTCCGTGTTTTCAGGCCAGAGGCTCTCTGATGGACTACAGGTAACGACTGCACACCTGTATATTTACCGTGCACGATTTATCTCAGTTTCAGAGGCTGTATTCAAAATGTGTCCACTGTCAACAAAGTGGATATTTAATATTTTACTCCTTGTTTTTTTTTCTCCAGGTTGCCATTAAACAGATTGCTACTGACAGAGTTCAGAAGTGGACCAGACTGGTGAGTGTTATTTATTTTTTTCTCAGCACTAAAAGGTGTGTACGGAGTGTTTCAGGGACACCTGTAAACACGGCTCAGGTTTAGCTCCGTCCCCTGCCGGTGGCTTAGGTGAACTGCAACCGCTGTGGGTGGTTTCTCCACGGAAATCTGTGGCGTCACGGTTTAGTGTTTTCCCACTATGACCACCTCTTTACTATTCAGTGCAAATTCACATGGGTTTCCCCACCGCTACAAAAAACACCTGAAGCCACCTGCAGGCGAGGATTTGGGGCAGAAAAACACCAGGCTGGAGTTTTTGTTTTAAAAACCATGTGTGTGACTCATAAAGTCCTGAAAACATTAGCGTTTAATTTACATGTTGGTATTGAACATGCATACAGGGATTTCTGCTATGACTGTTATTTTAAAAAGGTTAATTATGACTCTTAAGCAGCTTTCATCAGTTTTTTTTTTTTTTTAAATCAATCAAAAAAAATAGTAAAACTTTCTCCACACACGGCAGTAAATGGTCCTTGTCTTCTATTTTGTGTGTATATTAAAAAAAGATGATCTTGAACTCTTAATTGTCACTTCAGTTGATCAATAATCGATCAATCTTCCTTTGTTTCCCCCAGCCGGACGAGGTCAACCCCGTTCCCATGGAGATTGCTCTGCTGCAGCAGCTGTCGGAGGACGGGGGCCACCCCGGGGTCATCCGCATGCTGGACTGGTTCGAGGTGGAGGGGCGGGGCTTCCTGCTGGTGATGGAGAGACCGCCGCACTGCCAGGATTTGTTCGACTTCATCACAGAGAAGGGAACGCTCTCCGAAAGCCTCGCACTCAGGTTTGTACTCCGGCCCGCTACCCCCGAATCTGGTCCCGGAGTTCCGCCGCATTCACCTTTTTTTAATGTTATGCTTCTTCGTTTTTCCCGGTAGGATTTTCCGTCAGGTCGTCGAGGCGGTGCAATTCATTCACTCCCGTGGCGTCGTGCACCTGGACATCAAAGATGAGAATATAGTGGTTGACACGAGGACGATGGACATCAAGATCATAGACTTTGGGTCGGGAGCGCTGCTCAAGGACACGCTGTACAGAGAGTTCCAAGGTACCCCATCATCGCAAACCGATGTCTTCTCACCCCCTCCACAACAGCCGCCCCTGTTGTGTTTCATGTTTTAACCCTCTCCACACTTCCTGTGTCCTCAGGGACCCGGGTCTACAGCCCTCCTGAGTGGATCACGGCTCAGTGCTACAAGGCCGTCCCCCTCACCGTCTGGTCTCTGGGAGTTCTGCTCTTCGACATGGTCTGCGGCGACATCCCCTTTGAACACGACATGGAGATTTACAGGGCCGCACCCAGTTTCACCAGACGGGTCTCTAAAGGTGAGCATCAAGTTCTCCTCCACCCAGAATGACTGAGGTTCAGGGACAGAGTCATCTGACCGCCCCAAGTGTGTGGTCCCATTTTTCACCTCCTCTTACTTTTTCCCACCAGGATGCCAGTCTCTGATTTGCTGGTGCCTCTCCTTCCAGGCAGAGGAGCGTCCCACTCTGGAGGAGATCTTGTTGCACCCGTGGATGAAGGCAGGAAAGGACAAAGAGGAGGAGGAGGAAAGGGGAGACCTGCAGGACGAACACGGCTCCCTGCCCAGCCAGTCCCTGTGAAGGAGTGGGACTCTGGACTTATTGGCACAGATCCGGATCCGTTTCCCATTTGTCACATTAAACATGGCGGCACTCATCTGCGGATGTTATTTATCTCTGCTGGTTTGGCTATTTATTTATTTATTTTGGTTCTGCGTCCATCCCAGCTGTTTCTTTTAATGAGACAGTTTGGATGGACAGTTGGCTCCCCCTACAGGACAGACGTTACATGACGCCAAGTAATCGCAGCACAAACGCTGCCATGATTGTTGAAGTCACTGATCTGCAGCTCTTCTGATAATCTTTCTGGCCGTTTGAAGGGACTCGGAGGACAACAAACACTGGCTATTTTATTTTATTTTATTTATTTTTGTCGCGTGCCACAGAGGAAATTTGACACGAACACCTGCTGTTACTTTACACACTGTGAATCTGATTCTTGGAGGTTTTGCAGCTCGTTCTGCCTCACTTTTGATCTCAACACTGGGTTTTTTTTTTGTTTTTTTTTTGTAACCGATACCTGTGACCTTTGACTCTTCCCACCTCAGTCACACAAGGTCATGTGTGGACTGAGTTAAAAAAGAGAAAAATAATGAGTCACATGTTCAGTTTCAGGTTCGGTTGTCAGTGAAGTTAAAATTCTTTGTTTTTAATCTGAAGGTGGTTTCATGATGGGGATTTTTTTTTTTTTTTTTCCTCACGTCCTGTTTTTTGTGGACGTGCCGCTTCCGTAGATACTTGTGTATTGTTCAGTTTGTTCTACAGTAAAAGTGGCTCCTTGGGTCACTTGGTTCAGTTTATTTACATTAAATAGAAATTTTGGATCAAAAAACAAAAATGTTCTAATGTTTGAATAAAGGTTTCATTCATTTCATCACATCGTGTCGTGTTTTCCATCAAACTGCTGATCGAATGGGGAACATCCGAGTTTGTCTTCACTGTAACAGGAGCAGAACACCCAAAAATACTGAAATTAAAACATGTACTTCAGACCAGGTTCCTAACAGACATAAAACACAGTTCATGGTTTAGAACAAAACTTTCATATTTTGGGTAAATTAGAATTACAAATACAGCTTTAAGAGCCAAACATTCAGAGATCTTGATTTTGCTTATCCGAGCAGCTTTCATAGCGCCACGCTAACAGTGCCGCTAACATCCTTTCATCAGATCAGACTTCATAATTTTGAAAAGTCGTTTTCCTGGTTAAGTAAAAGTGAACTCTGTAACTCCACACAGAGAGGCCCGGGCCAAGGTGGACTCGAACCCAGACCTTCTAACTGTGAGGCAATAGTGCTAACCACCATGCTGCACAAAGTCGAATGTGTCATGCATATTAATAAATCAACTGTTGACTCATTAGATGTCACTGCATATTGATTACAAGTTAATTAAACTTATATAAAGTGAATGTTACCACAAATACAGATTAAAGGTAAAATTAGATTAAAAATTCTTTTTGATTTTGGCACATTTGTGACGTCTTCCTAGTTAAAGTTACATGAACGGGGAAAAAAGAAGCAGCAATTTGCTGATTTCCGTCTACAACTGTCCAGCTTTCATCGTGTGTCCTGGGATCTGCGCTGCAGTTGAGATTGTTCTGGGAACCTTCTCGTACAAGCATCCATAGATGTGCCGTCCTGGACTACCTGAATGGGCTGCTGGTACCACATCGTGCTATACCGGCAGTGAGGAGGACACCAGCAAAAAGCAAAACTAGAGAAAAATCAGCGAGGAAGGAAAAGGAGAGAGCAGCGGTCTGCGACCGCCACCTGCTAAATCGTTCCCTTTTTGGGCTTCCTGTCCACCTGGTGTCGCCTGAATTTACTCCAAAGCAGGTGAAATGGATTCACAGAGGTTTCTGATTTTCTGCTTCCTAACTGGACTGACTGAGCTACGTGAAGCTGAGCTGAGTCAGAGTCAGAGTGCGGCGATCGAGGGTTCCCTTCATTTTTTTTGAGGAGTGGTTTTCATTTGCATTTTAATTATTTAACAATTTAATTTTAGTCATGACATAAAACTGGGCGAGCCGCTCAGGGTGCTCCACCTTATAAGCTCCAGCCCCATCACAACCCTAAGATAAGATGACTGGTTAAGAAAATGTCTTAATTTAAATCACACAGCCTAACGAGGCAAGCTAAAAAGTGCCTCTATGGGCTCAGGAGGCACCTCAGACCTCAGGTGTGTCTTCATTCTCAGTGATCTAAGAGCAGAGCTCAGTGTATCTAACTATTACAGCCAGGTGAAGTGGTCTTCCTCATCCTCCCAAAGAAGCCCCCAGGTGGAGCTTCCAGTCTGACTGGAAAAGAATAGCTCGGGTTTGAAACTCGAAACACTTCATAGATGACTTAAAACTGGAGCCCTTCAGACTGCTGGGTCCAGTTGTTCAGGAAATGCTGCACAACATGTATAATTAAGAGCAGCTATCATTCTGTTCCTTTAAGCATATACTCTACAATCCAGCTCGAAACATTCTCCTTTTTGTGCTCTGCATTGAGCTGACTGCAGTTACAGCTGAATTTAAACAGATTTTACTTTGTTAGAAAGAAAAGGTCCAACAACCTCAAGGATATGTAACTTACTTTGTAAAAAAAAAAAAAAAAACTGAGATAAAAGTCGGAGGATATTTTCTCTTTTTCGGACTGTCCTCTGAGGACTCCAGAGATGCTTGTGTGAGAAATTACAGAAGATCAGCAGTTTGTGAAATACTCGGACCGGCCAGACTGGCACCAACAACCCCTCCACAGTCAGAGTGGCTTAAATCAGCTTAGTTCCCCATTCTGTGGCTCAGTTTGAACTGCAGCAGGCCGTCTTGACCACGTCTACGTGCCTCAATGCATCGAGCTGCTGCTATGTGATTGGCTGATTAGATGTTTGTGTTAATGAGCACCAGAAAAGCTGCAGAAAGCAGATACAAAGTATCTGTTAGAGTAACAGCAGTATAAACAGAGCTGATTTGATTCAGTTTGAGTATTTCCATAAATCAAATTTAATAGGCGGCATTCTGATTGATTTTCTTCTTATTTTTTTTCAGGTAAAAGCAGCTTAAAAAAAATGACGTAAAGGCGTCAGCTTTCATTGTTTTCAGAGTTATTTATTTTACAATTCATACAGTGAATGAATCACAATCAGCACACCGATGCTTCATAAAGGTAATCTTCACCTGTGTTGTGTTTTCGGGTTCAGGTTCATTCACGGCACACATGAAGGACTGAATGAAAGTCTCCTCCTTGTTTGACCAGCAGGTGGCGCTAAACACCTAAACCTCGCCAGGTGAGGAGTCCCACAAGCAGCCAATAGGAATCCTCCCTGCTCAAACCTGGAGGAGAAGGAAATGATTATTTGTCTGTCAGCGGGCTGAGAGAGGTGGAGAAGGAGACAGAGGTCTCACTCTGACAGTTTATCCGGAGCTCCTGCTGACAGCCCGTTTATGTCACACAGAAAAAAAAAGACAGTTTGCTGATTTAAAACTGCACAACAAGAAGGGAAGCTGCACATCTACACACGTGTGCACTTTTTCCTGCTTGGATCAGGAAGTTTTTATTTCAGGAATAAAAACAATGTTTAAATATTATAGCAAAAATTCCCAAATTATTAGAATAAACCTGAGCCGCATCTGTAGAGCATTACTTTGACTGCTGTTTGTGATTCCTTCAGGCACTGCTATGTGTTTTTATCTTGATCAATTAAGGACTAGTGACAGAATTATATGTTTAAAAATAAGCAAACCACTTATGCCCAGACCTTCCTCTCCCCTACTGTCTCCTCCAGCTCTTCTGGGGTGACACTGAGGCGTTCCCAAGCCGGCCGAGGAACACAAACTCTCTAGCGTGTCCTGGGTCTGCCCTGGGTTGACCTCACCTAGGAGGAATTCAGAAGACCCACTTTGAAGAAAATAAACAGGAGTCCAGAAACCTCACCCAAATCAAGGACAATGTGTGGACGCTTCCATCGTGGAGTCAGGTCTGGGGAAGGGGGCTTATCAGTAACTGCCTCATGGCCAGCCCCAACCCTGAACGAACTGTGTGGGTCCACCCATCTGTGGGCTCACAGCCTGCATAGTGGGGCTTATTTTATATATATATATATATATATATATATATATATATATATATATATATATATATATATATATTATATATATATATATATATATATATATGTGTGTGTGTGTATATATATATATATATATATATATATATATATTCATTGTATACTTGTGTACTGTACAATGATAATAAAGTTGAATCTATATATACAAAAGTATACTTATATATAATAATTAGTATATAGTATATAATCATATATAAAAGTATTATATTTATTTGCTTGTTTGTTTGTTTTTGGGGGTTTTTTTGCTATGTTTTTCCTTGGCGGAAATGAACTTCCATACCCTGCTCCTCCCGTGGGCGCTCCTTTTCCCCACAGAGTGACACCTCCTGCTGATGCTCCTCTCTCTGCAGCTGTAGTCTCTTCATTTCCTGTAGCCTCTCATATTCCAAGAAGTGTTCTCCTCCCGATGGTCGCGGCGGCTCTTCCGGCAGTTCCTCCGCAGCCTCCTCTCACCGCCAGGCCAGCATTTGTCGGACAGACCCGCCGCTTCAGCCCGAGCAGCACGCCGGAGAATCGGAGCTCCGGTGGGGTCTAAACTGTGAGCGGGGTTAGCTGGTGGGCTAGCGGCGCGTTAGCTGCGCAGGGAGCGGTGTGAAGGTTCGGTCCGGACGGCGGCACACGGAGCGCAGCATGGCCGGGACGAGCCTCAACAAGACCGGGGAGGAGAAGGCAGTGAGCCGCGGTCAGAGTGAAGGTGAGCGGATCTTTGGTGGGAGAGCCGGGAGCTGGGATAACTTCACACGGCCCTCACGGCTCTGAGCCTGGGTCCGTGGGTGAATTAGACCCGGAGAGTTTCAAAAATAATTAAATATGATTTACTGTGAATTTAATATAATACATTTTCTGGATCTGGTTTAGCGGAAGCCAGCTAACTACCCGCTAAACTAACCAGAGTGCACCGACTTAACGACGACTTTAAACTAGTTGACCTGAAAAGTTAAGCAGAGAGCTAGTCAGCTAATGCCGACACAGGCTCAGGTGTTTATTAAATAAAACAGGTGAGACGTAAACGAGCCCGCCGTGGGTCTGTGTTAATGGGCGCTTGCTGCTAACGCTAACACTCGGCCATGATGAAGGTGTGTTGGTGAGTGACAGATGCTGACGTGGAGATTTGGTTCAGGGGAGTCTGTGGTCAAAAACACACACACGCCCATACCTCTGCACAGGACACACACTTCTTTATTCCCACACCCTCCTCTCCTCCTCCTCCTCCTCCTCCTCCTCCTCCTCCTCCACCTGAGTGTGTGTGTGTGTGTGTGTGTGTGTGTTCAGGGCTGGTCAGGGAGAATCCAGGTGCACAAGGTAAAAACTCCTGGGCACTTCCACAGAGGAGCAGGGAGAATCTGAGAAGTCGTGCTGGTTGACAGCCGGCTGCAAGTTGCTTTCTGATTTGTTTCACAAATGCTAGTATGTTTTTGTCACACCTTTGCAACACCTGAGTGGCATCAGGAGCATAAGAAGAAAGAGACTGCATGCAAACATTCGCCAGGCAAGAAAAACTGGTTTACTGTTTTATACCTTTGCTTGAATTCCAGGGATTAAGGCAGGTCACTTAAAGATTAACATAACTGGTCTGCAGGGAAAATTGCAATTGAAATCAAAATACAGGCATCCAGGACCTTACTGTTCACAGCTTGAATGGAAAGAAACTGATTTCTTTATTTTCTGCAGGTTAGAAGTATGGAGAGGGAACGTAGATGGAAAGGGCCAAAACAATCAGTCTGTACAAGAATGAAGTTTTTTAACAGTACAAACGGTTGATGAGGACTCGTGTTTCTCCGGTCAAATTTAACTCCTGACTCACGTATCAAACATTTGGAGGGAGAAGGCGCTCGGGCAGAAATCTGTGCATTGGATATATAGACCCCAGAAATCTTACGTTTACCTCAATACAGACGATCTTGATTGATTTTTGGACTCCTGTTGCTCAGGAGGATGGCGCCTCCAGTTAATGACAAAAACTGGATACATGCATGAGTGACCTGACAGATGGGATTGCCATGGACAAAAGAGGAAAAGCAGGAGAATCTGAAACGGCGTGGAAACCTTTATTTCTTGGTCGCCAAGGTGCACGGTTATTTTGATGGAGGGTGGTGGTGCGGGTCTGGACAGCGTGAGCATTTCACTCATATTTGTGGCTAAAAATAGGAGCACACAGACTGTAAAATGTATTTAGGACCACGCCAAGCTTCCTTCCTCCTTTTGCTATTTTCCACAGCCATGTAACGGACCACATTGGACCCTTTGACCGGCCCGTCCTGGCCCCTGTGCCGTATGTTTGACACCGCTGCAGTAAATTTAGAATTAAAACAAAATTGTCTTAAAGTTCCTGCAGATGAAAGTAAAACGATCAGGAATAAAGCTGCTCCTAGGAATCTAATGAATCTGTTAGGAACATAAGGCGGAGACTGACGCCAGAGTTTTAGGAAACATGAGTTTTATTTTAAACTACTTGAGAAGCGCTGCTGAAACGGTTCCAACCCGGAGAGCAGAAGAGGAAGAAGTGGCCAGACTCCAAAGCCGACCTCAGGCGTAATCAATCAGCAATTGGCAAAGGCAGCGCCTGAAAACTTTCCCCGCCATTGCAAAGAGTGGGGGTTGCAGAGGGGCGTAACCGCTATCACTGATGCTAATCAGAGACAGATTACCAACTCTGACCATTCGCGGCTGATTGGACCTCCTCGGTGCAGAGTCGGGCAGTGGGACTGTACGTGCTCGTCCCTTAGATTGAACATAATGGAGCAGGTCAGGTCTGCAGCACAGCAGAGTTTTGTCATCAGCTTCTAACTTTCAAAGACGTCACTGCAGGCCTGACCTACTACACCCAAGTATGTAAGTAAAACATAAACCATTAAACGACAGAAAACAAGGTCTTTTTTTCCCGCACTGTGCTGATGGTTTCTTTGATTTTTACTGCGTCTTCCTTTCTTTAAAGTGCAGGGTGTTCATCATCACTCTCATAGGTGGATGGTCCCGAAGCAGAGCCGCTAAACTTTATCCATCTTGTAGAAAATCTCTTCCTCGTGTGAACACTGTGACGGACGGCGGTCTGCGCGGCGAGCTTCGTGCGATGCGAGTTCGGCTGATGCATGTTTGTGGTGCTCTTCCCTCTCCTGCAGTGAACAGACAGTTGAAGTACATCAGCTTGGCCGTGCTCGTGGTCCAGAATGCATCGCTCATCCTCAGCATTCGGTATGTCCGCACGTTGCCAGGCGACCGCTTCTTCGCTACGTCAGCCGTGGTGATGGCGGAGGTCCTGAAGGTCCTGACGTGTCTGCTCATCATCCTGCTGCAGAAGAGATGTGAGTTGGTCGCACTCAGGCTCATAATAAAAACCAGCTGTTTTGAGTAATCATCTGGAAATGAGTTTCATTTTCTGCTGAATGTAAGACATTTTATTCCTGAACTTCTCTTTGCGATATTTGATAGAACAATAATTAATTAAATGTTATGGAAATTAGTTAATTACAGAAATGGTCATTGCTTGTAGCCCTGAGGGACCGCTTTAATAATTCAATTAAATCACAACAAGCAGTCGCCTCAAGGCGTTTTAGTAATGACCCCACGATAACAAAATTGAAACAGTAATTTTAATTTGTGTGGACGGTCCTGAACCTGCAGAAGCTCTGTGCTCTGACCTTTATGTTGTAATTGTTCCAGATGCAAACGACTGCACAGTTAAACACTGCTGCCCTCGGCTCTTAGGAGCAGAAACACCAGTCGGTTAAACACCTCATTTAAATTTTATGTTCCGCATCGGTTTACAAGATGCAAAGCAGCCTCCTGCCACTAGATGGCAGCACCCCATCCCTCAATATTTGTACCATTTGTCTTGGTGTTTGTTTTCTTTCTTTTTAACTGACGAGCATCCAGTACTTGGGTAACATTGAGATCATGTCCAATAAGCTGCAACTGGCTGATGTTTTCACTGTCAGTTTTTTCTTAAACGTGTTTCACTTTTTAACGGCACTTCACTGCCGTCGCACCGTAGACCTGACCTGCTTTAAGGCTACTTTAAAGGTCAAAGCTCAGCGGGTACAAAACCAGCCCTCACCACCTCCTCTGTCTCTCTGCAGTCAATGTGAAGGAGACGGCGTATTTCCTGGTCGACGCCCTTGTGTTCCAGTACAAAGACACTCTGAAGCTGGCCGTTCCTTCTCTCATCTACACTCTGCAGAACAACCTGCAGTACATCGCCATCTCCAACCTGCCGGCCGCCACCTTCCAGGTCAGCGCGGCTTCACGGCGAAGGCCTCGTCTCTGCGTTTCTGTTCTTATTTTTTTAAAAAAAGGAAAAAAAAGAGCTGATTCACTGGAGAATTTGGCATCTTTTTATAAACTAAAAGATTCACAGATTTATCAAAAAGACATTTTTTTTCTACTCTTTTTTTTTTTTTTTTTTGTATTTACATATTTAAAAAATATTTTTTAAATATTTTATTGGTACTTTACAGATTCTTATTTGCAGCTTTATTTTTTATTTTATAGATTTATTTTTAATATTTTAAGTTTTCAGGCACTATAAAATATGTAATTAATTTTTAGATTAAAAAATAGTTTTAAATATATTAATTTTAGGGCTGCAACTAATGACTGTTTTGATAGTCGATTAGTCATCGACCATTGAAACGATTAGTCTACTAATCGGATTATGAATCACATAATTATGAAATGGCACTTATTTAGCTATCAGCTTTTACATTTAGCATAAGGTTATTTAAAATGCATACCTGTCAAGTCTCCCGTTTTGGCCGGGAAACTCCCTTATTTTACCCCTCTGTCCCGCTGTCCTCCTGTATTATCATTTTCCCGTAAATTTCCCGTATTTTAATATAATAATTTTAAAAAAGTATTCCTGCCACTCCAAACTGAATTCTGTCACTAGCCTCGCGAGAACTGCGACCTGCAGTAGCCTGGGTGGCAGTTCTCGCGAGGTTAGTGCCGACAGCCGGAACAAACCCGGAAAAACAACTGGATCTCAGTTGGGCTCAGTGTGGCAAACTTAGCGGCTTTTCAGACCCCCGCCGTGACTTTTTTTTCCCCCAAAAAAGCGACTAGCGACAGCGCAATCCTCCGCTGTCACCGTGTTCTGTGTACATAAAGCCTTCTTACTGCGTCCCTTTGTGGCATCGCCCAGACCTCGCTTCGACTTCACCCTCCATCCTCCGACCCCCGAACCTGCCTACCCACTCCCTCCGCTCCCATCCCCGGACCTCACTTCGGCCTGTATCGACCTTTGAGACAGGCGACAGCGAGTTTTCTTACACAAGTTGGCAACAGTGGCCCAGATGAAGGAGGAGGGTTGAACTTAGCTAGCAGTCTCACCCCACATAAATGTTTTCATTAAATTTCATTTTCTAACATTAAACAATACGGGACAAACTTGATAATGTGGGTCTAGGCAAAGCATCAAAGTTATTACGTTATTTCATGAAGTTCATTTGTAGTTCTAAATAGATTTAGGGTGTTTTTTTCTTCAATTTTTCATCTCCAAAGATGTTTTTCCTCTCTTCTACAGCCTCGATTGCAACTACATGCAAATGACCACTTATGCAAATTAGGCGATGACGTCACATATATAGCGACTTGTGTTTTCAGTGGTGGAAAATTTCACGTATTTTTAAATACAAAACTTGACAGGTGTGAAAATGTGGTAGTAAAGACACAGAAATTGGATACTTCATTCAAAAATTTTAATCAAGTTTGCTGCTCATATAAATTTAACGGTACAATTTTCCAACCATAAAAAATATAGTACTTTTTCTTCCCTGTAAAACAAAGTTGGCACAGTTTCACCACTTTTGCGCATGTGTGAAGCTCACCAGAGATAGACAGAAAGGAAGACGTCTCACTCTGTTAAAAAAAACATCAGTAATAAAAAACCGACTATTATCGGCAATTACATTTGTCATCGTTTGTTATCGTTGCAGCCCTAATTAGTTTGTTTTAGTTTTCAAAAATGTTTTAATTATTAGACTTTTAATATTTGTAGTTTTCAGATATTTATCAGGTTTTTGTTCGTAGTTTGACTTTTGAAGAAAATATTTTTGAAATTTTTTCTTGTATCTTCACCTGTAAAATGTTTGTGAATTATGTCATATTAATGGCTTAATCACCATGTAGGGAGAATGATGAGCATCTGTTCTGTCATTAGCATATAACCAGTATATGAAAATTTGAAATATTAAGATAAGTCAACACAGGAGTGCATAAACCAAAACAGGAACACACACGTGCAACACTCATATTGTACAAAGCTGGATACAAATACATTAAATAATTCCAACAGATTTTCTTGACACATTTAATTTGTAGCCATCGATGTATTTTCTGGGGTTTTATCGACACATTTCATCTAATTTTAAAACTAGTGTTCACATGTTGATGGCTACAGATGCTGAGATCCAATAAAAGCTGTTGAGCCTCAGCCTCACAGATTTTTAGTTGAGTGAAAAATGACGTCTTCCTCTCTCAGGTGACCTACCAGTTGAAGATCCTCACTACGGCTCTGTTCAGCGTGCTCATGCTGAGGAAGTCTCTGTCCAAAGTTCAGTGGGTGTCTCTGCTGCTGCTGTTCGGCGGAGTCGCCGTCGTACAGGTAAGTACGCCACGTGCAGAAATTTAATTGGTGCGCGTAAACAAGTCCCACAGGATCTCTCTGCCTCGCAGCGGACGACGCTGAGCCGAAGCTTCTCCTCAGCTCTCGGTATGTGCTGTAGGACCTCCGTTACTGACGTGAAGCAACAGCTCAAAGAGGAGTTTCAGTCTAAAGGGCTCCGAATATATCCATGGCTCCGAGGGGGCAGGGAAATGTAGTTGGAGGGGAATACAAAGAAGTGCAAGACGAGGATGGATGTAGTTGAGCTAATCGTGTGTAACTCTCCCGTGTGGGAACCTTTCGAGGACAACGTTCCCGTATAGCTGACATACGAAGCCTTGGTTGATTACCAACCAGTCGACATGATCAGCTAACCGAGATATTGATCATTTCCCTGCAGGTGCAGCAGGAGGGGAACAAAGAGGCGTCGGTGAAGGACACCTCCAGTCAGAACTACACCGTGGGTTTGGTTGCCGTGGTGATCAGCTGCCTGTCGTCGGGATTCGCCGGCGTGTACTTCGAGAAGATCCTGAAGGGGAGCGCCGCCTCCGTGTGGGTGAGGAACGTGCAGCTGGGGATCTTCGGCACGGCGCTCGGCCTGCTGGGAATGTGGTGGAATGACGGCGCCGCCATCGCCGAGCGCGGCTTCCTGTTCGGCTACACCAGCATGGTGTGGTGCGTCATCTTCAACCAGGCGTTCGGCGGGCTGCTGGTGGCTGTGGTGGTGAAGTACGCCGACAACATCCTCAAGGGCTTCGCCACCTCCTTCTCCATCATCGTCTCCACGGTGATGTCCATCTACCTGTTCGGCTTCCACGTGGACCTACTCTTCACCGTGGGGGCGGGGCTTGTCATCGGCGCTGTCTACATGTACAGCCTCCCCAAAGCGCCCGGTGGCTCTGCATTCCCGAGCACCTCCTTATCCTCCTCTTCATCTTCAGCGCAAAGGACGGACAGAGATGCCGAGATGGAGGCGTTTCTGCCAAAGTCAGTGCTGGTGAAGTGATTCCTATTTCTCTCTTACTCTCTCTCTTTTCGGGCATCTCACTTCCTGTCTGCTTTTGGTGGGGTCAGAGGTCAAACGGGGCATCTATCAGAAAGATCAGATTCATCTGCTGCTTGCTCACCTGCTTCCTCGCCCCGGTGACGGTCTCCTGAATCATCCTCCTCCTGACGTCCTGCTCGCCTTTTCCACGCCTCCTCCTGAGCTCAGCCTTTCCTCCAAACACCCCCCCCCCTTCCTTCCTTCACCTCCTAACTTCCTCCCCCCTCTGGCCTACAAGAGATTGAACCCCCTGCCCCCCTTTTCTCTGCACTCTTGAGCGTAAAAACACACCTCGCTTCCTTTCTCCTCCTAAAGGAGGAGAAGATGGGCTCCTCGGAGCTAAAACCTCAGCCACATGATTTGTGCTCGCTCCTGTAACGTCCTCTTTCTGGAGGAAGAGGCGGTGAGGAAGGGTTGCGTTTTTACCCATCTCGTCTATCCTGTAATCACTAATCTCTCCTTTCTCCTCCTCAGAGCTCAGGGAGGCGTGCCTCCTCCCTCTGCCGTCAACTTCACAACCTAACTGCTCAAAGCACAACGGCAGCAGGCAGAGGGGCAGGAGGACGAGGAGGATGAGGAAGGACCTGCGTAGTCTCAGAAACCCTCACCACCCTCGCTCTGTTTTTCCTACGCGGCGTCTCGCCGGCTCTGCCTTAAAACTCTTGAGTAAATGAAGAGAATCGCCTTACGCTGAATATCGATCATGTATTGATTATTGATTATTCTTACTGGAAGAGGAGAATCTGAACTGTAGCCTGAACGACTTGTTTTCACTGTGCAGCCCCCATACGTTCAAAGTTAGAACTCCACCTTAAAACAGCATTGGTTCTATGGGAGCCCGAAGCGCTCAATATTAAAGAAATAAAAAAACTTTGAATAAATAGAAGTGATTTTAAAAAATTATTAAACGAACACAAAAAAAGGACCCTTTCAAACTAAAATACAGCATTTCAGTTAAAATCAGAATAAAAATGTTATACCTAAATAAAGGTCATGAAATATTTTAAAATAAGACAATTTCCTTATTTCATGGTTCATTTCTATGTTATGTATAATTTTGAATATTTTTATATTTCTTCGGATTTCATACTTGACGAACCGGATCATGGTGACCGGTTTAAAATGGCATTTAAGTTTAATTCTAATGGATTTATTGTCTTTTTATCATCATATCACATTATGTTAATCTCTTTTGTTTCCACACAGACTTTATTTTTTTACTATTTTATTTATTGTATTTTTCTACAGTAGTCACAAATGAACTAAACTCGTTTAGCTCGTTTTGGTTCTTCTTTGCAGTAACACTACAGCAGTGACTTCCTGATGTAAAGTTTTACATTTCAGCATTTTTTACTGACACGTGGTTTTTGACGTTTATCTTTCATTTGCTGGTTTTTAATTTTTTTTGGAAGCACTGAACAGTTCAGGACTAAAACATGCACCATTACAGCTGATTTTTATTGAGAAATCGATCTTTTGTTCCTCAGGAAAAAAATAAATATCTGGAGGAAAAAAACCAACATGATTGACCCTAAACCCAAAACTCTGCTTCTGTTCAAAGCTGCCTCATTTCTTCAGCTTTTCTCAGAAGTCTTCCTTCCTGTTTCTGTTTTTTTTTCCCCCTGTTAGATTAATTTTTTTTTTCTTTTTCGGGCTGCACAGTGAAACCCGTCAGGTAAAATGTTGCTCCTCCGGGTGCGTCTCCACTGAGGGACCGTTTGTGTTTGGTGCCTTTTCTCCTCATCTGTACAGAAGCCATACGACTGTGTTGGTGTGAAGTTTTGCGGTGTACAGTTTTCGGACTCTGCGGGAGGCTTTGCTCTTTTCCGCAGCTCCCGTCTCACCGGGAGCCGAGCGGGGAATGTGCTCGTTGATTGGAGCACCTTTAAATTACCGATCATAACGTCATGTGTTTGTTTTTCATCAAAATGTCCTGATGCGGGCGTCTGGTTGAAGAAGGCGTCCTGCAGGGGTGCCCTGAATGTTCCTTTCTTTCTTTTTGCCCCCCGGCTCCTCCTGTTTGCCTCGATCACAGCGGGGTGCACGGGGAGGTGACTTTTTTTTGTTTTTCGTGTGTTGAGCTGCTTCTCGTGTTTACGTCGTTCATCTTTGGGAGGAGAGGTTGAGTTTTTTATTCTCCTGATCTCTGCGTGTTTAGCTTCTCTCGTGTCCTCTCCACCGCAGTTGTGGCGCAGCACTTAGTGCTGACGGTATTTAACACACACTAACTGTAACTTCATGCTGACCTGTTTGACCCGCTGATTGCTTTTCCATCAGCTGATTCCTCTGTTCAGCACACAGCCCTGCAGTAACGAGTCGTTCTCAGACTCCCGCAGCCTGCAGGGGCCACAACGTTCACTGAACTGTATTTAATTTAAAGCTTTAGTTACTTAGTTCTGAAGATTTATAATAGCACTCTAACAAATTGTACTATGATCTTACCAATTAAGCTGACAGTATATAAAGTAAAGCTTTTTGTAAGCTGTTAAAAATATAAAAAATGCTAAATTGCTGTGAAGTGAGACCTTAAGCCTGGTTTACACCAGATTTCACCGAATCCATAGAAATGTAACCAGCTTCCAGGCGCGGCCCTCTGATCTCGGCTCTGTCGGAGGAAACCGGTGTAACCAAATGAAACAGCTGACAGGCGCGCGGATGCTAATCTGCCTGAAAGGGCGCGCTCTGCAAACTAAGCTGTCAAAGTGCCACACGTCAAACACCTCTTGGATTTGTTGTGTGTTCCTCTCAGCAGCTCTACAGATCAATAGAAGCATCGGAGTTAAAGTCTTAAAGCTGTTTTCCTGTCTGGACTCCTGCGGGCTGAAGAGGCAACGAGAAATGAAAACATTAGTAACCGACATGAGCCACGACTCTGAAACGATTACAAACCCTGGAACGTAAGCGGGCTAATTAAACCCCTGATGTAGGATCGCGTGGACGGTTTATTGTGTTCAAATGGGGAGTTTATGCATTTAATCATCACCACAATCAAAAAACCAACTGGAAGTCTCCGTAGCTTTTAGGACGACTTTGCTTCGACCCAAATGTAGCTCCAAACGTAACCGCTTTGATAAATTGGTTTAAAAAAAAAAAAAGTGAGTGAATGTGTGTGTGGATCTGAGGAGCTGGTTTATTTTCTCAGTTTGTGACTTCAGGAGACGGAGACAAAAAAACACGAAACCAAACCTCCCAAAATAAGAACTTTATTGATTTTTCTGATTACAGTCGAAGTTTTTTCTTTCTTTTTTTTTTTAAAGATTTAAATCAAACTGTGAAGGGACAAAAAAAAAGAAAAAAAGATTAGAACATGTTACTTTTTCTGTTTTTGGAAATCCAACAAAACATCCTCCAGCTGACACTTTGGAAGTTCAAATATTGATATTTAATAATAATATATGAGTTTTTATTTAATGTGGGAATCTTTGGGGTGGTGGTGAATGAAAAGGAGGAGGAAACTCCGCAGGAAGCTTCAGATTTCAGGTTTTTGTTTTATCAGTGAATCAACTTCAATCATCTTTGGAGAAAACAGACACCATTTTCCCAGAAACTCAGGAGCATTATCTTTTCTTTTTTTTTTTTTTTGTAAAGTAGGATAATATAAAACTCTTATCTTGAGATAATGCCGTAAATTTCTAGTGAAAATGTGTGTGTTGTGTTCAGATGATGGCGCGGTCGTTTCTGCATCTTTGAATTCTAATCAAATGAATATTTGAAGATGATCGTAATGTAAAAACATCTCTGCACATCAGTCCGATATAAAATATCTTTATGTGGACGTATCAGCTGATTTTTTTTTTCTTCAGGGATGTTTATTTCTAACACATCTTTAATTTCTCCTCAAACTCATTTACATCATTTTATATCAACATTATTTTTTTTTAAAATAACAAAACTGAAGCTTTTCCCCCGAAACATGCAGACTCTATTCTTTATTACTAAGATTACAAACGGTTACGTCTCCAGAAAGTAATCCAGTCCCACAGAAAAATACTCCTGTTTGAGCGCAGGGTGTGATGATCTGTCAGCTGATGCTCTGAAGCGCCCCCTGCTGGTTCAGTTTCCTCTTCCTGTTTGTGTTTGTATGAAATCTGAACAGGTTTCATCTCTGATCTGTTTGCACTTGATTGTTGATTTGTATCAATGCCTCTGAATTTGTACATACTTCCTTTGGTAAAAGTTTTATATAAACGCGGACGTGGACTAAAAACTGGAGTTTGTCTTAATTCATAGGTCAGCTGCAGTCAGTAATACAGGGTCTCCTTTCACGTGTTTCTGGGAGCACTGGGAAAACTTTTACAGGAAAAAATCTGGGAATTTGGATAGTAAAGTTCTGGAAAAAGCCTGAACTTCTCAAATCTTTAATTTTCTGTGGGAATCAGCAGGTAAGGTGTGATATTCCAGACTTTATTCTTCTTTCTCCCCGTTATTTTTTTTTTAACGGTGGCCTCAATTTTCCAGTCAGGAGAAAAAAAAATGTTCAGTCTTCCAAAAAAGCCTCCGTATGAAATAACCAGCTCTGTCAGAGAGAGGGAACAAATTCCTGGGAATTATTCCTCAGCAGGTCTGTGCTTCAAACTGTCCAATAATCTCAGCACATGTAGAAATGAAGCAGTTAAAAATTTCTCTCAAAGTTTTTATTGCAGTTTTTCCAGCTTTATCTTAACATTTTTATCAATGGTAAAACACAAAAATGAACCAAAACAATCAGGAAAAATCTTTATTTACTTTATTTAGAGAAAAATGTTTCCATCAGTTATTGCTGTTAAAACTTTTACAAAGTTCAAAAAGGTCAGCAAACCTTTAACAAATAATTTTTTGTTTTTCCTTCATTAGATTTTTATTTCTAGTAACAGTGAAAAGACTGAGGTTCAATAATAATTGTTTTTTCTGTTATTGCTGCTGTCTTCGATAAAATAATTATCACATACAGCTCAAACTGATTTCACACGTTGGTATCTTACACACTCACAGCCACTTTATTAGGCACACCTCGTTAGTACTTGGTTGGACCTCTAATCCTTCGTGGCGTCGATTCAACAAAGCTGGAAACGTTCCTCAGAGATTTCGGTCCGTGTTGACGTGACGTCATCACATCCGTGATGTGACCGTCCCGTTCCACCACATCCCGAAGGTCCTGTGCTGGACTGGGATCTGGGTACTGTGGAGGCCGTTTGGGTGCGGTGAGGTCACCGTCACGTTGAAGGAGGAGAACCATCAGCTGTGACGCTCAGTTTGAACTTCAGCAGGTCGTGTCGACCGTGTTGCTGCCATGTGATTGGATAATTAGATATTTGTATCAAGAAGCAGCTGAACAGGTGAAGCTGATAAAGTGGATGTGAGTGTAAGTAGTTAATAATTACGCAGACCTTAGTAATTGTTTTCAAGAAGCCATTTGAACCAGTAATTGTTTTTTAAAGATAAAAATAGAAAAGTTTTATTTTCATTTTAATCTGAAAGAGGAAACTTTTGATCTTTGAAGTTTTGACGTTGTCTTCATTTTATAAAGAAAAATTCATAAAATATGGTCTAAAAAGATCTTAAAGTGTTCACAGGTGAAAATATTTCCATTTCATTTCCAGCTACATGTTTTTATTTCTGCAGTACCTTTGCATCATTCACGGTCACCCGTCCTGTAGCTTCAGTTCATTCTCTGTCTGAAACCAACCATTTTAGCCCCACCCCCAAAAGAATCCTATTTTATTCTCATTGGCCAGATTTTGGAAGCTTGCAGAGGGGCAACACACAATGCTTGTTAGCTCTGTGACTTCGTAACGAGCTGACATCAGCTTGTTACAAATGTAGGAAACCTGAGTTTGGCTCATAGATAACTTTCATCTCATGACTTGAAACTTTGGCCATGTTTAATGTGAACCTGCATCATTGGAACAGCACATATGTGACAGGAAACAAGGAAAAGGATTAACGTTTTTCTTTAAGTAAAGATTGAATAAATCTAGGAGCACTGCAGTGCCTCGCTGACCTGATGGAAAGAAAAACTGAAACATCCAGAGTGTGTCGCAGCAGCCAGGGTGATGCCTTTACTCAGTCTAACCTCCTCTCCTCCTCCTCCTCCTCCTCCTCCTGTACCTGTTCTGCAGGTGTGCAGCTAAAGAGAAAGGATCCTGAGATGAAACCCTGCCTCCTCCTCCTGCCCGCAGAGGTCCACACCTTTCACAGTAAACCCAGGCTGCACCCTCCACTGCTCCACCCTGAACCACAGCACTCCTACTGCAACTGCACTAAAGCTACAGTACTGTTGTAAAACAATACTTTTATAATAGTTTCAGCTGCTTCTTGAGACAAAAACACACTCTGACAGGTACCGCTTGGTATTTATTTACTTTTTAACACAACTAGCACACTCCAGCAGCTTCTAATGAACAGCAGAGCTTTGGTTCATTTATGCTGTGGGACTGCTCCATGTTTTTTTTATTCAGTGTTATTTGTTTCGCAGACCTTCCTGCTGAAATATTTCAATAAAATGAGTTCATTTCAAAGTAAAGCAGCCTCGGTTCGCCCAGGCCGCTCCGCACGCTTCTGCCGTCGCCGTCTAATAATGGCAAAAAGACAAAAATAAATCTGAAAATGAAAAACTAAAAATATATTTTAAAAAATTAATTAAAACGTATGATCAAAAATAAAGACTAAATAAACACACATAATAAAAAAAACAACTACTTTATTTTCTAAATAGAATAAGTGGTCTACATCATTTGAAAATAAAATGATTTGTCATATTTTATAAACCAAATTGAATTTAAGTTTGGTTTTTTTTGTATTTCAAAAAATTGAAAAAGAAAATAAGTCGAATATTTGTCATTTCTGTTTTCTGCTGACTGATTGTTTCGTTTATTTAAGCTAAAACCATCTCTGCGGCCGAATGCTCTCACAAGAACAGCCGAGTACATAAAACAAAGATACAGGATGTGAAGGAACATCATAAAACAAAATTTTGTGAGATTAATTAAGGGTATCGGATCCAGGTACAGAGAGAGGTTGAACGGTTTGTAATGAACTGTAATTATTTGAGAGTCGCCCGAGGATTGATGTTCAGGATGCTTTTAAAGAGTTTGAGGTGCTCAAAGTATAAAAACCAAAACCTGCTGCGGCAGGCTCGGTGCCGCCTCTGCTGATTCCTGCCTGCTGCTGTCTGAGCTTTAAAGACGGTGATGTGAATGTGTCGATAGCTGGACAGCGACACTGAAGCCTTCTGTTTTCAAACGGAAATTTTTCATTGAATTTTGCTGAGGGCTTCAACAAAAAGTGCCTTTACGTGAACTTTGGTTTACATGTTTCCTCCTCAGCATAAAGCAGTATTTTATTTTTATCGTTGACAGCTGAAAGCTCGACACGCTGTGATTGTAATCGTATTCCACTCGGTGCCTTAGAGAGTTCTGAGGCCTTGAAGGGGACCTGTTCTGCTTCTTGTTATAAAACATTCCAGTGCCACATGCTGAAATCCTTCAGACTGCTCTGAATACTTCCAGCAGTTAAACAGGAAGTACAGCTCGTAAACTTGCCTCCTGTGGCTTCCTGAAGCTGGCCAATCAGAAGAAGCCAAGCTAGGGCGGAGAGCCTTCTGTTTGTTTCTGTCTGAAACAAAAAAGTGTAAAACAAATAAGGCTTATTTCATGTGACTCGTGCAAAGCTACTCTAATAGAGTTTCAGAATAAAAGCTGGAAATGAGCAGAAGCGGCCCTCTTCAAAGAGGAATCAAACTCTTCAGAGCACGCTGATTTAATTCTGTATTTTCATACCAACTGATGTTTTTAAGTGACTGAGAAACTTTTAAAAAGCAAAATAATCTTTGTGAAATTAAACTGATTAAAAACATCCAGTGCCTGTTCCTTTCTGAGTCCAGGAGAAGAATATACAGGTAGGTCCACAAGTATTTGGACATCGATGTCGTCTGTATGCCACCACAGAGGACTTTAAACTGTGTGACTGAAGTGCACGTTTTCCGCTTTAATTCGAGGGGTTTAACAAAAGTTTTGCATGGACAGTTTTATACACAACCCCCCAGTTTTTGTAGAGGCTCAAAAATAATTTTAAACTAGACAAAGTCTTGGAACCACGTTCATCCCCGATTTTCTGAGAGGCTTTTACTGCAGCCGCCTTCAGTTGCTGCTTGTTCACAGTTCATCCTGCTGCTTCCATCAGCAGTGACATCATCAACAAACACCGGTGACCCGGTTCCACTGGCCGCCATACACATCCACCGCCTCCAGCATAACTAGCAGAACACGTGGGATGCTGTTTCTCTCCTTCTTTTCTCTTCCTGTCATTTTTCATCTCGCTTTCATTTCTCCAAAGAATTTTTTTTAGAGCTGTGCATCCGCGTTCAGGTGTTTCAGTCCAACCTGACCTGCTCGTTCCTGAGTGCTCATCAGTCACTGTGGTGGTTTACAGAGGCAAATTTACAAAAACTGACTAATGTCTTCTTTATCTCTAATATAACTGTTGCTCTTTATTAGCCATGAGAAACAGAAACAAGAGCTTCAAAAATCTGTGAATTTAATCAGCTCAGATTCACTCATTAAAGAGGACAAAAGCATCTTCATCCACAGCTGCGCTGTGTGTTCGTGATTTAAAAAAGGAAATTAATTGAATAAGAGGAAGAAGATGGATGGATGGAGTGGCTGGAGGTTGATGTGTAAGTTGTTTTAAAGCCACTGGGGGGCGACAGAGGCACAAGTATGGAAACTTTTATATATTTATATATATATATATATATATATATATATAAAGACAGACTGTGCTGTTGTTAATTTGTTTTCAAAATATTCTACATGTGTATGTATGTATGCCCTCAGTAATTTTTATGCAAATATAACAACAGGAAAACTGAGATGAATGTTGGAGTTATACATATTTATCTTCACCCATCTCATGCTGTTCATCATCTGTTTTTCGGAGTTTCAGGCTGCTGGTGGTGTGGTGGGGAGAGACAGTTTCTTGGGACACTCTGGGCCTCTTAGTGTCAACCCAGCATTATTTAAACCCCACATCCTGAATGTCGGTCTCTGTATGACCATCTTCTGATGGTTGTTTCCAGTAACGCAGAATGTAACCAAGCCGAAATGATCTTCAAACTGGGTCCTTGAACATGACGGGGAGTTCTCTGCACTCCAACGGCCTCCACAGTGACCAGCTCTCCCACAGAGCGCCTTTGGGATGTGGTGAAGCGGGAGAGTCGCATCGTGGATGTGCAGCGCCTGTGTGACGCTGTCATGTCAGCATGGACCAAAATCTCTGAGGAATGTTTCCAGCACCTTGCAATCAACACAGCTGAAATAAAAGATAAAGTGTAAAGACAGGTGTACGCTGTCAGGTAAGCCCACAGTGATCTTTAAAAAATTATCTTTCAGAGAGTTTTAGGGACGGCCTTCCTACAGTAACCTTTCCTCTAAGCTGAGCTGCTAAAGGCTCCTCAATGATTCCTTCAAATGCCCCAGAACCCTCTCTTGATTTCAGCAGAGTAGATATGACGCGCCAACTCCTAACTTCAAAACGTTTCCTGTACCGCCGCCCCTTCATCTCCAGGAATTACTTAGGACTGACGCGTATTTGAAGCTCATCTATCAGTACTGACAGACATTAGTCAACGTCCTGCCGTTGCATCCTGTGGATATTGTTGTTCCTTGGAACCAGAGTTGCAGAGATGTTTGTCAGTATGGCTCATACGTTGAGTATGATGCTGTAATACGTTACACAGAGAGCTGGACCTCTTCCAGGTATGGAGCAATACAGTTCCTGGCAAGGTTTAATCAGACTCCTTGACATAGTGTCAGGAGTTACTCATGTCACCGTTTCATCCATCACTTTCTTTAGGCTGTGGTCAAAAAGGGAAGGTGTGAAGGAAACGTTATAAGGAGTTAGAAAAAGAGACGCTCAGTGCTGAAAGAGTGACGCCCAAATTGCTCAATAATGTGACAGCAGATCTGCTCTGATGAAGCTACAAAGTCCTGAAGATGGACCACAGAAAGCTTCCACCTCGTGTTCTTACAGGTCATAGAAAAGAGAACCCCCAGTCGTTAGTGCTTTTCTGACGACAGCTGTACCTAATAAAGTGTTGGGTATATCACCTTTAACAGGCTGCCACTGAAGGTTTTGGCATGAACAGTGTGATGCTCTCATCTTCTTTCCTTCCACGAAGGATGCTGCAGTGCATCCTCTGCTAAACACACTGAAGCTTGTTTCCGTCCTCCTGAAACACGAGTGTCCTCACAGAAAATTCCTTCAGCCGGTCCGAAATTCTTAGTCATCAGTGCTTCGGATCAGCGCTGGAACTGCACTGAATTACTAAGCTGCCGGAAAAGCCTCACGTGTGTGAAGTCTGCAGGGGGAGAATCAAATGTGCTGAAACACGCTGTTCATTACGGTCACAGCTTGCTGTCTTTTAACAGTCTCGAAGTTTTGCCTGCTTTGTTGATCATAATTATTGATATTTGGGTATAAAAAGTCACCTTGTTCAGAGCCGTGCAGTTCTTGTTGGTGTTGTATTACAGAAATGACCCCCAGCAGGCTCCACGTGTGCATGCTTATGACCGAGAGAAAGGCTCCTTGAGGGTGGGTGGAGGGCCTGACGTCCTCTAATGGAACCCGCGCTCACAGCCCAGCGTCGTGCAGCTCGACTGGCATTCACCTGAAAGTACCGGAGCTGGCAGGGCCGCTCTCCTCGCGGATGAGATCAGGTTCGCACTGAGCACATGTGACAGATGTGAAAGAGCCTGGAGACGCTGTGGTGAATGTTATGTTCCCTGCAACGTTATCCAGCGTGACCAGTTTGGCAGTGGGAGGCACATCTTTGGAGGGAAACACAGAACTCCACTTGTTAGCCGGTGATGTTCCTCAGAACTACTGCCACACCTTACAGTGGTTCAGTGTGCAGCTAAAATTAAATAAAGTGTTAAAAAAAAAAAACCTAAGTGAATGGGAACGCTGTCAGGTAGACCCACAGTCACAACCCTGCACATGAAGCCTGTGCATAATCAGGTGCTTTTAAATAATAGCATTAATAATAGCTTCAATAATAGCTCCCCACTCCACCTGTTACTTCATGACATGGAGTAGTTACAGCTGAGGTGTGTCAGAAATGTTCCAGGACTGAGTGTGCTGTGTTCACTGTGAGTGGGGGAGGCTTTGGCGGGTTGTGTCACCGTGTGATGTAATGTCCAGGGAGCATGTACCTGTCATCTCAGCTCTCCGTAGACAATAGAATTAAAAAAAAAAAAAGCTTTTGAATAGAGGCCCTCTGCAGCAAGTTCATGGAGATGAGATGATGTCACACTCGTGTGTTTTTGAGTGGTTCAAGAGGTTCAAAGAGGGATGAGAAGACGACGCCTAGGAAGGACGGCCTTCAACAAGCAGGACTGAGTCCGACGTTGAGCGCGTCAGGCAGATGGTGCGTGGGGATCGTGGGGACCCAAATCTTCAGTGATAATCCTCCAGACAGCGTCCCGGTTCAGGCCCAGCTCATTTGTGATCAGTCGAAGATTCAGAGCCCCACGCACCCTCGACACGCTCAGCGTTGGCCGTCCACTCCTGGGGTTCTTTCGCATCCCTCATTGAACCTCTTGAACTACTCAAAAACAGTTGAACATGACATAGTCTCATCTGCATACACTTGCTGCAGCATTCCTAGTTCTTCCGACGGAGTTTTCCCCAACCGGACCAGAAATTTCCAGTTGCTCATTGCTGAATGATCTGAAACAGAGGGCCTCTATTCAAAAGCATGTTCATTTTTTTTTTTAAATGGCTATGGAGAGCTGAGATGAAAAGTATACGCTCCCTGGATATTACATCACACGGTGGCGCAGCCTGCCAACGCCCCCCAACTCACAGCGAACACAGCACACTCCGTCCTCACAAACCTCCTGCGTCACAGCCAGTATCGCTCCCATCTCTACCAGGAAAGGGACCATTTATCCCATGCCAGCGGTTAGTGAGGGTCATTCTCACTAATCAGGGTGTCAGGGTTTCATCAGTCACCGAGGATGACCACCTACCGCCTGATCGCGATTGCGTTTGTCAACACGGTGGTGGGGTAATGGTGTGGGAGACAGTTTCTTGGCTGAACACCACCCGAGTATTGCTGCCAACTACAGCAGCAGTTAAAAGTGTGGACAGGGTGTCCAAATTTTTGACTGCTACTGTATGTCCATCCCTTTACAATCACATAGTACCCGTCTTCTTGTGGCAGCTTCCAGCAGGATATTTGCTCACTTTTGGCCTGGTCACGGGGCCTTTACCTGACACAACCCCAAATGGGATTTGTTTCTCTGGTGGAAACTGAACCAGCAAACTCTCGCTTGGCAAGTGAATGCATAAACCACTGCACTGCGGAGCCTGCCTTTGAATATTTCCATTTAATTAATTGAAACCGCGGGATTAAAAACAACATCGTTCTTTAGTTTCTGACCTATTTTTAATCCTAAAATCATCTTGGATCTCATCACTGTGACAGGAAAGAACTAAAGTGGGGAAGTGGGTCATCGGGTGACAGAAGTAAAACTGCTAATGGAAAAATCAACACCAATGAGCTAATTTTTAAACTAATTTTCAGAAGATCAAGGGGGAACTTACATTACTTGAAACAGTCCAGAGATGACACCAAGTTAACTGTAAAGATTGTGGAACAAATTCAAGGAAAAGCCATCATGAAGTAGCAGGTCACCGTGCTCCCAGCCATGGTGACCTGCTGCTTTGCCAGTTCTCAGTAACACTACCTTCCAGGCGCACCTGCCAACCATCAGGATCCACTGCCAACAAGACACCCCAGAGGTCCTATGTTTATGCCACACCAAACCAGGAAAAAGCCCCCCACAGTGTGTGATTCGACGGCCGGCCTTTCCTTTAATTTAATTTAATCCTTCCTCTTAAAGCAGATAGAAAACATTAAAAATAGGCTGATGCTCAAGTTTCAAGCTGCGGTCAAGTTGCAAGTTGCAGAAAACAGTTGCTCTGGTTTCTTGTCCCACTCATTTGGCTCCAAAAGTGAGTTAATCCCCAAAGACTCCCGTGTTAAAGTGTTCAACTTTACAGCAGAAATGGACATCCTTACAGCATCGACGTCTCCATAACGTTTGTGCCGTTTGGAGTATTTAGTACCTGACAAATAATGCCATTAGGTGCAGACCGTCTGAGAGGTTTGTTCTCCAGAATTAATATTTAATTAGTCTGCTAGTGCCAGTTAGCAGGTGTCTGTGTCTGTGTGCGGCATCCATACAATTTATGGATGCAGCTCGGTAATCAAGCTAGCAGAAGCTAATACATGAACGCTCCACCCAGCTGTCCAGATGTAGTCACTTCTGGCTAAAGAAAACAAAAAAATAAATAAACCTTGACATTGCAAAGGCTAAAATGCTAATGTTGAAGCTTCAAAATGCAGAGTCCAAAACAAATAGTGACTATGTCCATCTTTTAGATACAGTCTATGACAAAATACTGAAATGATGAAACTGTGCGACACGTTCTTAGTGTTCTCAAGAAACCGTCAAACTAATATGGATCCAGGGTCTGTGTCTTTCAGTTCATGCGTGGCGTGGGGGTACGCATCAGACTGTTCTTGTTAGTTTTTTATGGTGTTAGTGCCATATTAGGGTGGTACAAAATAAATAAGAGAGAACATCACAGTCCACGGAGACTCCTGCCTGACTCATCTGTCAGCCTGCCACCACTGCAAACACAAAGGATTCAAAGCTGATCTCTGATGTAACCTCACCTCACCTCACCTCTGCCTCGCCATGCTCATACATGTCCTGCAATACCTCCTCACATACTTCTCTGCCACTCATGAAGTACCACAGTTCCTCTCTCGGCACGCTGCCGTATCCACAGCCATCTCCACCCTTCACGCAAAATCCACCGCCATCTGTCCTTCTGCATTTCTCATCATTCCTACCCAACACCTCCTCATCACCTCTGTTCCCTTCACCTATATGTCCACAGATGCACTCTTCCGCTCCATCCAACCCGCTACAGAATTCCTCCTTGTCTTCTAACTGACATCCAACCTGTGGGGCAGACACACTGACAGCATTCAACATCACCCCAGTTTCAAACTCATGATCCTGTCTGACACTCTCTTCACCTCCACAACACTCTTCATGTATTCTTCCTCTAGGATTATCCCTGCTCTATTTCTCCTCCGATCTACTTGGCAGAACACTTTGAATCCACCTCCTGGCTTTTTCTCCCTTCCACCTGGTCTCCTGCACACACAATATATCCACCTTCCTTCTCCCCATCATATCAGCCAGCTCTCTCCCTTCAACCAGTCACAGTCCCTGCACTCGCCTCCACACTCCTGCCATTCCTTCTCTCTCGCTACCTTCTAACACCCCTTCCCCTTCCCCCTCTGCTCTTCCTTTGTCTTTAGCCAACAGTAGCATAGCTTCCACTGGCACCTTCCTGGCCAACAGCACCGGAGGCGGTTGTTGTTAACCGGACCGATCTGGTATGGGAATCTCATTCTTGATGAGCTGCATGTTTGACTTGGCAGGTATTTTACACCTGATGTGCCCCTCCCCTTTTGTCCATGCAGAACTAAAATGGCTCTTTTCATAGTTAAAGTCCCCGATGCCTGTTCTGCCTGAAGGTTTGATATTATGTCTTAACCAATGAGCAACATTTGGTCACAGAATAATTTTTTCCACAGCAGTTATCTTTTTTTAGTTTTTAAAATGTAGTTAATGAATTCAGTTTTTAATATTTGTGTGTATAGTATGTGAATTATGTTGGTGAGATGTGGATGGTTCAACTTCATGTCACTTAATGAGTTACCGCCCCAGTGCAGCTTTCTGCTGCAGGTTTAGTGCGGACAGGTTTAGGGACAGTGACAGGACGTTCAGTCTTCATGCCTGGTGGGGTCCTGGATGTCCTCTTTTGGAGCGTGCATTCTGAAAAGAGACTCCCCCGGGAACAGGGAGAGTGACGGCTCAAAAGACAGAGGATGGGAAAGGAGAGAGGGGGGAATTAGAGGAGGCGGGAAAAGGGGAAGGAAAAAGCAAGGGCAAAGGGGGAAGAAGAGAACGGGGGAGGGGGGCGGGGCATGAAGAGGGAGAAAGTGAAAGAGAAGGTGAGGGGAGAGAAGAAAGGAAAGATGGAGGGAGGCAGAGAATGATAGAGAGGGAATGAGAGCGGTCAGGAGAAGGAAAGAAGGAGAGAGGGCAAAGCAGGAGGAGAGGGAAGAAGAGAGAGAAGGGAGAGGAAAGTCATGACTGGGAGAGACAGCGGGAGGGATGGAGAGGGAGGGATTTAGGTGAGGGGGCGTGGTATCGTATGTGACGTCACCAGCGCAGCCGCGTCTCCTTTTAAAGCCGTTGGTGACCGACAGACAGGCAGACTTTAAATACCGACTCTAACGGGATTTCTGACAGCTCAGAAGAACAGGGCGCACTCACCTCGGTCGGGACGTGCGCTTCTTCTTCTTCTTCCTCCTACTCCTCCTCCTCCTCGGATGAACTGCTGCTGCTGCAACTCCTCCACAATCTGCACCCTCGCCGGGACTGAAGTCGTGCGCTGTTCCGGTTCTTTTTGAATTTTGTTGTTATTATTATTTTAGGGGTATAATAGGACTCGTTTCGGTCCTGCCGTCCTCTCCGTCTTCCAGCAGGCCGCCGTCTCCTCCGTGACTCTCTGTTCCGATGCGATTCTTCAGACTCACATTCAAGTGTTTCGTGGATTGTTTTTGAAGGTCGCGGTCCGATTGTCGGTGTAATTCCCTTTCTTTTTTTTTCTTCAATTTTTCATTATTTCATTTTAAAGGTAAATCCCCTCAATTCGAGGAAAAAAAAGAAATCCCCTTTTTTTTTATTATTGGACTTTCTGAATTTGTTTCCTCTTTTTTTTTACATGATTAAATCGTCTGGAAAGAGTTGGAGTCATAAATAAAACACCAGACTCCGGATCCTCCAGCTTCACAGAAGAAGAATCAAATTTCTTTGTGTTGATAGTGAGAAAGTGTGAGAGCGGGGCAGAGGATAAAGGTCTGGTCCTGCTCCTGACCTTCTGGCTCTGGTGACTGGTCTTTAACTGGCAGCTGACTGGTTTGGTGGGACTCTGAGTGGAGGTGAGCACAAGGTGTGGAAGACTGAGACAGTGGGAGAAAAACCTTCAAAATAAAGGCAGACTGAGCAGACTGGTGTTTTACTAGTTTTATGTGGGACCTGACTGGTTGTTTGAACTTCTAAAAGGACAAAACGTTGCCAAATTAAAGGAGAAGACCTCAGCCTTTTTGACTGGTATCTGACTGGTTTTTAGGGCTGACAAACGGATTTTTAAGGATTAAAATCTGCAGGAATTAAAACACTCCGAAGTGGGAACCACAGCTGACTGTTCCTACTGGTCTGACTGGTAATCTGAGAACTGGGAACTGTGGGAGAACACCTGAACAGAAATAAGAGATATTGTAGACGCAACTTGCAGGAATTAAAGGGGATACAGAGGCTGAATATATCTGCACCACTTCCTGACTGGTTCCTATTCTGTGAATGATGGAAAAGCAGGCTCTTCCAGCCTCTTCCTGCTCTCTGGTTCTCCTGGAGGAGACCAAGAAAAACTCTATCAGCCTCTCTAATGGGGGCAGTGATAGCAGTTATGCCCCTGCGGCCACTAATGGCAGCCTCGTCCCGGGGACAGGCGGACTGGGGGGCACTTCTTGTGTTGGACAGGACAAAAAAGGTGGCATGGTCAATGGGGTGGGGCCTGGTTACCAGGAGCGGGAAACCTGGACGCGACAGATGGACTTCATCATGTCCTGCGTGGGCTTTGCTGTAGGACTCGGAAATGTCTGGAGGTTCCCCTACCTGTGCTACAAGAACGGAGGAGGTGAGACACAGCACACCCACACACACCTGGAGGGGGGAAGTGCACATCCTGACTTTACCAAATGATTTTTGTATGATACCTGCTGGACAACCAATCAGTGGTTGTGATCCCATCCCAGACAGCTTTGCTATCAGTGCAGGGGGGGATTTGTGTCCACAAACCAAATCTGTTAATTTGTGAATTTTTGGATACAAATTTTCCAGTTTTTTTCGTAGACATGAATTACAGCTCTTATTTTAATCTCCCTGAACATGATTTTCCCCCTAAAGCAGATCTTTCCCACAGCTTCACGTTTCTGTACTTGAAAGTGAAGGAAGATCTTCCAGTTTTAAAGGTTGAAAAAGTTCATATTTGAAGGCTGGAAGAGCTGGAGCTACCGAGAATCACTTTGCCACTCACACCAGAAGTACTTTGGGCATTAAAAACAAATGTGCTGCAGACATGAAGCACGTTTATTATTGAAAGAAAATTAGTCTTAAATGATTGCAACAACAAAAAAAAAAGAAGAAAAGAGAGAATATGTGTCAAAGATCTGCCCGAGCTGCCTCACAGAACCCTGCTGCCGATGCTGGGAAACAGGGATCGGCGGAAGGTAATCTTTTCACGATGGAAACACGGTGACACTCGCTTGCATAGGTGAAAGAAAAAAAGAGACTCCATATTTGTTTTGATGCCTGAGATCATCCAGACCTGTTTTTAATCGTCCTTGCAGGTCGTTGTAGGTTTCAGTTGCTCTTCAGGTCAGTCCATACTTTCTCCAAAACATTCAGAACTTTTTCTTATGTCAGTCAAACTGGATTCTTTTAGTGAATTTGTAGCAACTTTTTAGAGACTGTTTTCCATAAGTCATAAAGTAAAATGGCAGATGGGGAAAGAGGTGGAGCTTAATGTGAGGGGGTGTGGCTTCTTTTAGGGTAAGCGCTTGAACCCAGTTCTTCAGTGATATGATTGGCATCATGTGTTTGGATGGTGGCAGCAACGTGTTATTGATCAGAGTGACAGCAGCAGCAGGTTCGACTGATCAGCTTCCATCACAGTTACCATGTGACTGTGTGTGTGTGTGTGTGTGTAGGAAACTCAGCACCATGTGCACAGCAGGCACAGAGAGGTACTGTTACTGTACTTGATGCCCTTTACCATATAGAATATGTGTGTGTGTGTGTGTGTGTGTGTACCTCCAGTTAACTGAGTTTTATTGGCTCACAGCCTGATACTCCTGCATGTTGGTGCAGGGCACCGGTGTGAACGTGAGACTGTGCACGGATGCCTGCACTCCCATTGCCGCCTTCTCAACGGTTGAATAGGAGTTGCTCCTCCTCTTTGATCTTAACGGGGCCTCCGTGAAATTTAGGCCAGCTAGACGCACATTCAAAGGCACTTTGATTCAGAAAGGTCACTTGTGGGTCACCCAAGTGAAAGACAGGAGCTGCCACCACAGAGGAAACAAAATTACGGAAACACATGGATAAACTCAGGAACTCCCAAAGCTCACGCCCGGCGGTGGTCACAGGGAAGGAAAGGTAGAGAACACACTTGTCTGTCTCTGGCCTGGTCACTCAGACAGATCACAACAGCGTTCCTGAACTCACAGTCTTGGTGTAAAGGATTGCAAGATAATTTTTAAAGGGTGTCCTGCCCCTGTCCCCAAAACCAGCAGTCCTGTAGCAATTTGAGGTAAATACCAAAACTGAAAGCATAAACTCCGGCGTGATCCACGGCCAAAATAACAGGTAAAACCAGCTATTCCAAAGAAGTTATACCTAAACCCCACGAGAAACGAAGCGAAACAAAAGATAAACACCTGTATTCATAAAGCAGAAAAAACACAAACCAACTAATCCTACGTATCCACATCTGCCAATGAGGCGCCGTAAGGTTTAAAGGCAGCCGTTCTTGGCAGAGAAGAGAAGGTTCACCCAGAAATCCACTTAAACATAGCAAATGAAGATGTACCTCGAAATAAATGGAGTATTTTGGATATTGCAAAAAAAAGGGAGAAAAGTCGGGTATTGACCGGGGAAAGGCTTCCTCTCTTTTGACTGGCAGCTGGTCAGACTATGGAAATGAAACAGAAAGGTCAGGAGTTAGCTGGGTATCAGCTGATGAAGGAATAAATTCATGTATATACATTTTACATTTATTTGCTAACCAGGCAGTGAAGTTCTGGATTTTAAGAATTTCTTTTGTGAGAGGGCCGGCAGGATTAATCAGCATGCTTTTTAGATGGCGGGAACAGAATAACAGTATAACAAAATAACCAATCAGAACCTCTAAAACCTTTTTTTAAAAAAAAAGCATTTTGATTGATCTGATGGTTATTTAGTTTCTAAAATAAATTATTATAAAAATTTTTTTTTTTTTGAAGGTAACACGTCTGTGTACGTTCACGGTGATCAGAACGAAACGAGAGGCGGAGTCGAGCTGCCTTCAGCTCAGGCCCTTTAAAACCCACCATGGAGCAGCAAATCCTCAGATTTCAGTGGAATTAATCAATCATCTGAACTTTTTTGTTTTGGTGCAGGCACAAGAATGTTTGTAAAGCTTTATTAACCAGTTAAATAGCTGCTGTTTTGGTTTAAATAGATGATTAATTGCCAGGCGTTTACTTAGTTAATGCAGATGGGATTTTTTTGGGGATTACTGGACACTTACAGATGTGATTTTAGGCATCCGTCATTCTTTTCTGACATTTTATATGATATAAATTTAAATGAATTGAATAATTTTATTAAAACAATGTTTTTCGAGAGAAGGGGTGTGTGTGTCAGCAGGTGGATTAATTACCTCTGTTTTGCACTTTCAAAACTGAACTTTAGCAGCAGAAAAAGAGTTGGCTCCTCTCACCTGAAAAGGTCTCGTTCTCACAGTCGGCCGGTCCCAGCCGGACGGAGAGGGAGGAGAGACGGGAAAGGTCTGAATGTTCACAGAGGTGAGGAGGAAGAGGAGGAGGTCAGACTTAAATCACAGAGAATGAAGAGAAAAAGTTCAGCTCTCACATTACAGACTGTCGCCATGTGACTCGGCAAAGGTCACTCGCTTCACACCTGATTTATCAATCTGAGGCTGAGGCCGGATTTAAACCTCGTCGTCCCGTTTTTCAGCCTCGCTCTTTGTGTTTGCCTTGCAGAAACAAACATGTGGTAACAACTAATGAAAGCTGCAGGGTTCAACAGAAGACCGTAAAAAGTTTTGTAATGATTAAAAGAAAAAACGCCTCGTAAAACATCTCGGAGTGAGTCGGGTTAATTAGTAACGTGGCTGTTAATGAAGAAAAAAAAAGTATTTCAGAGATGCTCGTCTTTAAACAGGACCTGTTCGTTTTTCATTTCCAGCTGTTTTTTTTTCTTTATTCTTACTGCAGGGGTAGCTTTGTGTGACTCACTGTTCAAAATAATGCTTCTGTGTCTTACACTGGGCCTCGGTGCCACCCCTGTTTTAGCTCCTCTCGCTTTAAGCTAACTTCCTTTCTTCTGACCTTTGTAGTAAGAAAAGGACAGAAAATAAGGAACAATAGTTTGAACCGAGAAGAAAAAGGGAAAACGCACCAATTCAATTCAGTTTTATTCATATAGCACCAAATCACAGGGTCTTATATTATAAGGCAAAGACCTACAAAAAAAGACTTCCTCTCCACATTTAGCGTGTTGGGATCTGATCTTGTTACGCTGTTTGTGTGAACCTGGTGGCTTTGCATCGTTTTCCATATTTGATCTTGAGCTTCTGAGTTGCTGGTTGCTGTAATGTGTATGTAAATCACATGTAAACATGCTGCACACAAGCTTAATGACGTTTGGTCTGAATGCACCGCTCCAGTGTTTAGTCGCTGACTTGCATTTAGGATGTGAAATCAGCGCTTTGTGCACAGGACGCACCTCTTAGCCTTCCCATTAGGTGGTCACATGATCAGTGTTGATGCTGAATTGCAATCAGAATCTCTCAAATCTCTATAAAATACATTTTAATTGCTCTGATTTGAATTTGTTCTTTTTTTTAAAAAAAAATTACATTGACTTTCACAATCAACTGTTTAATCTCTAAAATACATTTTTTTTAAGGGTTTATATTGTTTGCATGAACCTGGTGGCCTTGCAGGGTTTTGCATAGTTGAGCTCCTCTTTTTTACTTTGATATGTTGGTTGCTGCTTATTCCTCTGCTAATCTTTAACAGGGGCAGCACGGTGGCGTGGTGGTTAGTGTCACAGCAAGAAGGCCCTGGGTTCGAGTCCATCTCGGCCCGGGCCTTTCTGTGTGGCGTTTGCATGTTCTCCCCGTGTCTGCGTGGGTTTTCTCCGGCTTCCTCCCACAGTCCAAAGACATGCAGTGAGTGGGGTCAGGTTAAATGGTGATTCTAAGTTGCCCACAGGTGTAAATGGTTGTCTGTCTCTCTGTGTTGGCCCTGCGACAAGTTGGCAACCTATCCAGGGTGTGCCCCGCCTCTCGCTCTATGACAGGTGGACCCTGAAAAGGATGGATGGATGGATGATCTTTTACAGTACCTGGTTATATTATTTATGCAGCTCAGTTGTCGGTGATAGTTTTATCAATTTTTTTCTGCTCTTGTCCAGATGGGATTTACTGTTGTGTTGGATGCAAGCACTCGATAATACAATTGACAATATAAACCGATATTTTAATGTACTTTATTTTGTAGATTCAAGCTTTTCTTTCATTTGTTACTGCCTGTTCTGAGAGTGTAACCCAGGTTTTTGTAGGTACAGTTTACAGGTGACCCCCTGAACGTGTCAAACTATACAAACGACTGCAACGGTAAATAAAAACAACTAAATATTTCCAGATATCTACGTGAGATTAACGTGAGAACATCAGATGGATAAAACTTTGTAAAAGATCTGTTTGACCAGCTTTTATTTCTTTACCACTACTTCAAAAGGCTGTTGAAGGATAAGACTGTTGATTTTAAGGTTAGTTAGGGCTAGGTCAGTTTCAGGTAAGGGTTATACACTTAGTTATGGCTGTTAAACCTGGAGGTTAAGAGGCTTGGGAAAGCATTAAGCCTAATTTATAGTACTCTTTTGAATGCCTGCAGATCCCATACTGCAGTGGCTGATGTTCTCTCTGCCAGCATGACAGGACGCATCATGTTGGACTTAGAGCTGATGAGCTTTGAACAGAAGTTAGTTTTACTGGAACGCAGAAACGAGAAAAACCGATCGACGTGGCTGTGAAAACTAGAAAAAACAGCATTCGTTTGCACTGGTAGAATTTGGGCTTTTGCATTAGCATAAATTAGCATGCAAGAGAATTATACAATTATTGCCAATTACATTTTAAGGAGGTGTTAAACAGGATTCGCAGTACCACATTTGTGTCCGTTTGCGTAGGCATTTGGCCACTCAGAGACAACGATCCTGGGTATGTAACCTTTGCAGACGCACTTGTGTGCAGTCTTAACCAAAATGAACAGCACGTAGCCCGACGGAGATAATGCCAGGAGGCTGAAAAGTGGACCTGCAAAGGAAAGGAAAGGAAAGGAAAGGGAGCAACAGTGATGTTTGCCACCTATCAGGAGAAGCATGAAAAACATCCCAGGTCAAAATGTAGCACAAGAAGCCCACAGACTGGATGTGCCACCGTTGGTGATGCCGCTCCACTTTCCCTGGACAAAATCCACACGCCTGACGTGAAAAAAATGAAAGATGCTTTTTTCATGACTCTTTCACATTTTGTCATGAGACTGGGCTGGGCCAACACAGCCGTGTGCTAATCAATATACTGTGTTTACACCACAAATTGCTACCAAACAGACTCGTAACAGCTGTTCAGGTTTGGGTCGCTGCGACTTCTACTTACGCTTCTTGAAAGTGCACGAAAGGCTACGGCGTAGATTTAACAGTACTGTGAATCAAGCAGTGACATCAGCGAATGTCTTCATGAAGGTGGCAAACATGCTTAGGTGTGTGTGTGTGTGTGTGTGTGTGTGTGGGGCGCAGGCAGCAGTCGCGTAAGCAACTTTTAGCCACAACATGAAAACCGCTCATCCAAACGACCTCAAATTTGGTCCAGAGCTCACTCCGCTCCTCAGAGATAAAACTGCAGAGTTTGGACCGGATGAACAGCCATCAAGTTGGGTAACCACCCACAAAACTGAAATTCCTTCAATCATTAGTAAGGTATCGTACAAAAATTTTACTGACCTACTTTTTACTTTTATCTGAGTAAATGTTTACACAAATCTGTTTTACATGCTTCCTTTTGGTCCTCCTTCCCACATTCCCTCTGTCCCTCTATCCTTTCCTGTCCTTTCTGTCTTCGTTCTCCAATAAATCCGAGTCACTTAGATTTATTATCCTGCAGTGTGTTTTTTGTGCTGCAGTCACCCTACCAAGGACACACACACACACACGCATACGTGCACACGCATAGATGCACACGATATCATTCTCTGCTTCAGTGATTATAAAGTGACCTGCAGCTCAGTTTCATCTTCACAGATCAGTTCTGTCCTTCACATCAGTGTGCTACTCTGTGTGTGTGTGTGTGTGTGTGTGTGCGCGCTCTCCTGTCTTTGTGGGGACCGGCTGTGGTTTTAAACATTCGTAGCAAGGACATTTTGTCCAGTCTGCTCTTTGTGAACTTGGGTTTTAGGTGCATGAGAAGTGGTTCGTTTCAGGCGTCAGTTTGGTGATGAATAGTTCAGCCTTCCAACTGTTGAATTTCCTCTCTCTAATTCTTTCTGTAGAATTGAAAGGTTTTAAGAAGAGGGTACCATGACCCTTGAGAGGATTCTGAGTGCCTAAGGACCAAAGGTCAGTGAAAATGGACTGGGGGTCCTTGAATGGTAGCACTGGGGGGTTTCAGAGGATGAATGACTTGCAGCTTCCATAGATCACTGAGGAAGGTAGCAGAGAGATGTTCTAGTGTTTCAGTTTTAAGGACATTGAGAAGGTGGCAGCAGTCATTACAGCCACATTGCAGAATAGTTTGCAGGTGACCTGGAAAGGTCATGGGGAATACTGCAGGATTGCTTGATGGTTTTCCAAGAGTGCTATTGATACTTATGAGTTTCCATAAGTCTCATAAATTATTCCAGGTTTTAACAAAAGGGTTCTAATAAGAAGGATACCTTCTGGTACTTTTGTGGGTTCTAGTGGTTTGTTAAGGACCTAAAGGAGTCCTGGAAGGGAGAGTATAGTTAATTCCTGTTGAGAAAGTCTTTGAGGACAATGGAGGCGGCTGCAGAGTCCCTGGAAAAGAATCCATGGATCTTTATAGGATTGCAAGGATCCTGGAAATGTTTCAGGGATCACAGAGAGGTGCTTATATATATTTATGGGTCCTGAATTGCTTTTGAGGGATCTCGAGAGATCCTTGGTGACACTGAAAGTGTAAATAAAAGCAAAATGAGATGATTCGCTGATCGTTTAAAAACAACATTGAATGTTGAAACAGGCCCTGGGCTAATAAACAAGCAAACCAAATAAGTAAATATTTAAATACATAAATAAAAAAGTAATTTTCTAAATGAAGCAACATCTGTTTTTCTACTATTTTCAGTTACAGATTCAGGCTTTTCATGATTTGGAAATCGCTGCTTTCTGTTTGATCTACACTTTAATCAGCTTCACAGCTCGTTTGGAAGCAGGGTCGTTGATTAATTTTTTTGAGCATTCTCCTAGTTACTGCAGTATTGATCAGTTCTGTAGTCAAATGGTCTGATCGATCTGATCAGAAGCGATATTTCATGCTCCGCCTCGTGTCTCTATGGTAACGATCCTTTGGTCAGGGTCGGGGTCGGAAATCAGTGATGGATATAGTGTGTGTGTGTGTGTGTGTGTGTGTGTGTGTGTGTGTGTTTTCCTGCCAAATGTGACATCATCATCCCTCTCACCACGTGGGCCTCAGATTAACAGGAGTGGCCTGTAATCTTTTAATCCTGTTGACAGAGCTTGCTGCTCCTCCTCTCCTCATATTTCCTCATCTGTGGTCTTGTTTCCTCTTTCCTTATTACTTTACCTTTCCCCCTTGTTTCCTGCCCTCTATCTTCATTTCCTTTCCCCTCTCTCCTTGTTTTTCTCCTTGTCCCCTGTTGCTTAATCTAGTTTTTTTTTTCCTGTTATGGATAATTCTGCTTGTAGTTTGAATACTCCGGTTGCCTTTGAAGTGATTGAAGATGGCCTTGAAATCACTGGAGTTTCAGAAGTCCTGAAACATGTTTCAGGAAGTGTCATGAAAGAAGAATCAGATTTTCCTTCAGGATGTTCCAAAGATTTAAAGTGGTCTTGATGGTCCCTTCAGAAGTTCCAGATATATTTGAAGAGATCCATAAGTCACTTCCATCATTGAGGAGAACTGAATTTAGGTGTTATTGAGCTGATATAAACCTTGATTAGATACAGAAGCTTTTAGTATTTCATAGTTACTTACAGTAGTAAGGCACACCGTGTTTTGTACAGTGTGGGTTTTTTTAGGCCTTCACCTGGTCCTTTGAGTCATGTTTGGCACAGGTGAGCTGATCGTTCTCTCTGCTCAGGTAATGTGGGCCAGCAGATCTACAGCCAGGCGACGCTAATTTCAGCCGAGCTGAAGTTAGATTTGGCAGCTAGTGTTTGTGTGATGTCACTGAGGCTGGCAGGTAGACAGAAACCTGTTATCTCACTGTGTGTGCGTGTATAGTTTTACTCAATCGGAGTGACAGATGAGTCAATTAGCTGAAGGTCTGTAGGTTTGATATCAGCTCTGAAGAATTCTCAGCTGAATAATTGTATTTGGAACTCTGTAGGCCACAGACTGTACCTCAGTTTGCGATTCTCATTCTCCTCTATCTTAACCTTCAAACATGAAATCTATAGTCATAGGAAAATATGCCACAAAACAGTGTTCCCAGAAAGTTTTTGGAATGCTTCCATCAATAAACCAAACGTCCGGCACTCATTTTTACTGGAATGTTTCCTGTGTGTCAGAAAATTTAAAAAAAAAAAAATACTGCTCATAAATTGAATCTGGTTCAGTCATTTCATGCTAAAGATCTAAGAAGATATCTCTTATTAGAAATAAAAAGATAAACTCTAGTGGCTTTGGAAATTAATCACAAATCTAATGTTTATCAGTTCTTGGTAAATATTTTATTGGCTTTGTACTTGCAGTTTCTGAAATCAGTTCAATCTATGCTTATCTGCTACAGCTATTATTTTAGCCTGCTGTAATCACTCTCGGTTCTCCTTTGTAATGATCCTTAATTAACTGGCAGATATAATATCTGTATTCGCCTAATAACTGACCTTTTATCAGTGAGTTGGCAGACTGAACGGCAGTTCAAAGATTTGTTTTCATGAGGCTGTTTTAGATTATACTTGAACTATTTCCACGCACAAAGCTGACGAGACGTTGTCCAGAGTTACCTTTTCTCATATGTAGCAGATAACAGTGTGATGTCCGATTGCAGTCCTGACTTTTTACTGGGGAGCTCTTAAGTTGAAGACCATTTACTGTTTGATATGAGTGCCCATGCACCTTTACTAGGTAATGCCTCAAAGTTCAAAGCTACAATTAGGATGTGAAAACTCCTCTCTGGAGCCATGCAAGCGTCCTGTGAGGCAGAGCTAATATTGTTATTTGGAAGGCTACAAATGCACCATTGCAGAAATACTCCAAACACAGCACCACCAACCTCCACCTTTACATGAACTGTTTGATAGACCTCAGTTAAACTAATTACAGCCACTTAACTAGACTTTATCTGTATTTGTGGTGTTAGCTGATAACCAGGCCCTAGCTTCAGAACATGCCAATGCTCATAAAGCTGAAGTGGAGGCTTTAAAAATAGTCCAGAAACCAGTGGACAGTGTCATGTTGGCTACTTCCATCTCTTATATAAAGTATGTGGTTTCACTTGTTTGAATCTGTGACAGTATTCAACAAAACAACAAAGGAAGCTTGTTTAAATGTTTATCTACAAGTTTAGCATTTAGGCTGACAGACACAGGATAATAGTGCATTAATGTCTTGACCTGGTTTTCTCTCAGGTGCGTCTGTGAACAGAGTATGATCCTGGAGAGTGCATGTGGAGAGATATGAATTGGAAGTTATCAGGGCAACAATGAATCTCCTGCTCTGTCATTAGCCCTGTTATCAGGCTACCAGTCCCTCAGCACGTCAGTACTTAGCCCACTGACTTACCTCAGATTAACCAGCTTAGATAGCTAACTGCAGCGCTGCAGCTTAGCTGGCTAACTGCAGCTGCAGCTCTATTTCTGTTTCTCCCTTACTTTCAGCTCTGAAACGACCACGTGTGGAACACGTTAAGTGATCCTAGTCAGCACAGGGCGATGTTCTGTCTGACTCTTTTCACATGGACCTTCTGTTGGTGTCAGCCCTGTTCTGATTTATTTAGTTTAAGCTTTGATTCTATATCCTTTTTATTCTAAATTGAAAACCAAAGGCAGTTTCAACTAGTGGTGGGCGGATCGATCCAAATATCGATAATATCGATAGCAACATTGGTATTGATATTTAATTTTTATATAATCCTCTCAGAATCTTGGTAATTGGTTTTAAAGACCATTAAGCAGATGTGTGTTACTAGCATGCATTTTTTAAAAACTCATAACATGTCATTGCCATGTAGTTGGCAATAAGATACTCATTTTACACATTTGTATACATTTGATGTGTGTCCATGGGTGGCAACAGCTACGTCTATGTGTCTGCTGTGGGCTATTGTTGGTTCGGCTGAAAGTTGTTTTACATTGTTGGTCTTTATGCCAAGATAAAGAAAGATTCTATAACTAAATGATTGGACTGTGCTAATGTTATATTTACACGTGGCAAAATCAGCCCAGCTTACTGTGATAAGGTTTTCTCTGAAGCAGCTTTAACTGAAAATCAGAGCCGTCATACAGGATGATTTAATGTTGGACAGCTGTGGGAGACTGACTTTAATTTAGTGAGCTGTACCTAATAAACTGACTGGCTGAACTCATGAATGCTGATATTTTGTTTCTGAAATAATATATTTAATTTTCTTCCAGTGGACCTTTCTCAAACAGCTTTTTAGCTGTGATCTGCGTGCACATCTCCTGTAAATTGTACTCATTCTTCCTTAAATAATATTATGTTGTCAAAATATTCACACTTTGTATTTATTTTTCATATTTGTTTAATATTTTGGTGCTGTCAAAAGCCTGGAACTCTCCACCAATATTTAAATGCAGCATGTTATTAGACATCATTTAATACAGACTTAAAGTGGTGTGTTTCAGTGCAGCTGACGGTGATGAGGCTGTAGTACTCTGTAATCCCATCAACACTGAGTTACTGATGAGCTAACAGCATTACACCACTTAGCTCTGAGTCTCTGTGTGTGTGTGTGTGTGTGTGTGTGTGTGTGTGTGTGTGCGTGTGTGAGGGGAATTTTTTACTGAGCTGCTGGCATAGCCGACCCTCCCCCTTCCTCCATCTTTTTCTCTCTCGCTGCAGTCATGACTCACCTGCAGCTTGTGTGTTTTTATGCTACGCGAAAATTGACTAACACAAAAGAACAGTGTTTGAGTATGAGCAGCGGCAGACCTACGTCGCGTCACTCGAGCTTGCGTCATCGGTTAGGCCGGCGCCATTCAACCTGTCGTGCAACTCATCAGCAGCAGCCGCGATGTGAGCTGCATATGTAGCAACCTCATCCAGAGAGCTGGGGGGTGTGCACCTGTCTGTCTGACATTGTGAGGACCAGTGTTGGTTGTAGATATTATGAGGACCTTTGTGAACACTGTGGACAGTTTTATAAAACAGAAACACTTGTGGAAAGTGGGGACGTTTTGTAGATATTGTGAGTTTTGGGCATCATGAGGACATTTGTGGACAGTGGGGACAAATTTTAGAGGAAATTTAGAGAAATTGTGATGACATTTTGACATGTGAGCATGGTGGACAATTCTGGAAAATGAGGGAATTTGTTTTTTTTGGAAAAAGACATCACAAGCCTTTTTGGACAGTGGTGAATATTTGCTGATAGTGGGGAAATTTTGTTGATGTAGTTTTGAATATTGTGGGGACATTCTTAGAGTGTTTATTTTCATTCACCTCTTTTTACTCTGTTTATACCCCACCCTGCATTTAATCATTTATTATTAATCTCTGTCTCTCTTCCACGGTGTGCCTTTTGTCCTGTCTCTCTCCCCTCAGCTCCAACCGGTCGCGGCAGATGACTGCCCCTCGCTGAGCCTGGTTCTGCTGGAGGTTTCTTCCTGTTAAAAGGGAGTTTTTCCTTCCCACTGTTGCCAAGTGCTTGCTCATAGGGGTTCGTTTTGACCGTTGGGTTTTCTCTGTAATTATTGTAAGGTCTTTACCTTGCAATATAAAGCCCCTTGAGGCGACTGTTGTGATTTGGTGCTATATAAATAAAATTGAATTGAACTGGCTTTTTGGGTAGCGAGGAGATGATGGACAGAGAAGACATTTATAGAAAGTAAAGAAATTTGGTTGACATGGTTTTACATACTGTGAGTAAATTTGCCAACAGACACTTTTTTTTTGTCATTTAGTTTTAGATATTGTCAGGGCATTTTTAGTGGACAGCAAAGGCTTTTATTGACAGCGGTGACATCTGTGAAGAGTAGGGACATTTTCTAGTCACATTTTTAGCTATGTAAGGATATTTTGGAATGACCATCATTTTGTTGGACTGTCTGAGGGTTTAAACCTGGTTTTAGGGTTCAGATTAGAATCAGATTCTTGGTTCAGGTCCTAACAATTCATTGTGTAAGCTAGGGTCCTCACAATGATAGAATTATAAGCGTGTGTGTGTTTGGGTTTTTTTGTTTGTTTTTTGTTTTTTTTTAATTATTAGACATGATTACTTTAAAAAAAATTGGCTAAAGGATTATCATTAATTTAAGATTAGCTCACCTTAAATATTTGTTCTCGTAATGATATAGTCCGTCAGGTAATCGGTCTAATTCAATAATCTTATTTTATCCTTCTTTACAAGATTTTTTTAAAATAAAGTTTTTAAAGTTGAAACACACTGGGCTGAGTTTATTCAGGCCAAGTTTTCGCATGTTGGTCTCAACACTCTACACGCAGGTTACATTTTAAATGACATGACCTGGAATGATGATACTGTAGCAGCTGAGCACAGTGCGGTCAGCGCAGGTTAATTCCCTGCTACCTCACATTACCTGCTCCTCTCCCAGCTTACAGCAAGCATCTACAGTAAAAACTCAATCAGTGGTTGTGCTTTGCTTTAAAAGGCATGGTTTGTGGTGTATTTTCAGCAGTACCAAATTATCAGTCATTAAAGAAACTGCACATCCTGGACAGAATAATTGAGCAGGGTCCTACTACCAGCATGGACTTCAGAGCAGGCTATGCACACACAGCGTTCTGAAACAGCTTCTTTTCAAAAGCTGAAGCAATACTGAACTAAAATATCTCCTCAGTCTAA